>CAUYQV010111823.1:0-25012 GCA_963574575.1 Galagoides demidoff
GCCTGTGGTCCCAGCTACTTGGGAGGTGGAGGCAGGAGACTCACTTGAGCCCAGGAGTTGGAGGTTGCTGTGAGCTGTGATGCCATGGCACTCTACCCAGGGGGACAGCTTGAGGCTCTGTCTCAAAAAAAAAAAAAAAAAGTCTTGGACTAGATGGATTCACAGCCAAATACAGAGAAGAGCTGGTACACATATAGAAATTATTATGTAACATAGAGAAGGAGGAGATTCTCCCTAGTTCATTCCAGTATCACATTGATACCAAAACCAGGAAAGAAGACAAGAACAACAAAAAGGAAACTACAGATGGAAAAAAACCTCAATAAAATACTAGCAAACTGAATTTAGCAGCACATCAGAAAAATAATCTGCCGTGACCAAATGGGCCATCCCAAGGATGCTAGGATGCTTCAGCGTACGTTAGATCTGTGAATGTGATTCACCACATAAACAGAAGCAAAAACAAAGACCATGTCATCATGTCAACAGACGCAGAAAAATGTCTAAGTCAAAATCCATCATGCTGTAATAATACAAACCCTAAACACACTAGGCATAGAACATAACCCAGAATTATCAAAGCCATATCTGACAGACACACATCCGACATCAGAGTGAGGGGGAGAAGTTGAAAACATTCTCACAAAGAGTAGATTTTTGCATTTATTGAACTGACTATATGATTTTCTCTTTAATCTTTTAAAAAATGAATTAAATACATTTTATAGCATTGAAACTTTTTTGCATTCCTGGTTTCAGGTCAACCTTTAAAACACTGCTATTTTACTCTTTTAAATTTTTATTTAGAAGTTTTTCAGCCATACTTAGAAGAAGCCTTGGCCTATGGTTTTATCTTTGTGCCATTTTTGTGTAGTTTGGATACTAAGGCTATAAATTTATCTTAGAATAATTTGAAAAGTTTTCCTTATTTTCCTGATGTTTTGGAATAGTTTATGATGTTTTGTAATAAAACATTGTAAAATTTCAAAAAGTATATTTTTTTAAAGTTTTAGTAGCTAGATATCCTGTACTTTTATTTTCTAAATTTGACTATCCTCGCTTAGAACAAACAATGCCTGATGCATAGTAAAGAGCATGTTACCTGCTGAAATTCCTTTTGTAGAGTAAAAAATCGAAAATTTTAATAGATCCTTCCTGGGCTTGTGTTCCTTAAATATTAATTATTTATAAGATTACTTTTGATAATTTTCTATGATTTTGAATTCTGAATATAATTATTTTTGGCTTGCTTTTACCTGTCACTTTTGAGCAAGATATGTTAAAAGTTCCTATAATTGTTCATCTATTATTTTTGTTTACGTTTCAGTTGTTTTATATATTTCTGTAACAAAGCACTTAAGGAATAGAGAGTATACTTTTTAAAAAATTGTACCTTTAAGGAAAAGACAAATTGGTCTTGTATTATATGAGAGAGTGCTGAGGAAATTCTTTCAAGATGTATTAGAGCACTTATCTGGAGGAATTGCCCAAGCTGACCATGAGCAGGATAGAAAACAATGATGACACGGTGAGTGTGCAAACGTGATAGCTCATTCCCCAACCTGATGGGGAACAAAAAGAAAAGAGTGAATATAGGGTGCAGAGAACACATGAGCTCAGTCTGTTTAGGAAGAGAGGTGGAGTTTCTGTGTATGGTTTGTACAAAAAAAAAAAAAAACTTACTAAAAAATTTGAGCTGATAAACAGAAAAGAAAAATTGCAAAACCAGGGAAAAAACACTGCAAACCAAATTCCACCATTACAAATTTATATGTGCAAATATCAAGAGACAGAATGAATATGGCAAACTGAGATGAGCAGATGCAATCGAGAGCTAAGAGCACTGGGGAGAAGGTGGCAGTGTAAGGGTCAGTGTCGCCCCTGATGGAAAGACTCCAGCAAGGACACAGAAGCAACATCCAGCCCAGCATCAAATACAAGACGATTGGCTGGGCACTCTCTGGGAGGCCCAGAGAGTGGGTGGGTAGATTACTTGAGCTCAGTTTGTTACCAGCCTGAGCAAGAGCGGGAGCAAGACCCTGTCTCTACTAAAAATAGACTAGCTAAACGTGGCAGGCACCTGTAGTCCCAGCTACTTGGGAGGCTAAGGCAAGGGGATCACTTGAGCCCCAAAAGTTTGAAGTTGTTGTGAGCTATCACTCTGTGGCACTCTACCCAGGGCGCATAGAGAAGTTGTATCTCATAAATAAGTAAATAAAATACATATGACAGTTTTCTCAGAATTGTAGTAAAAACCAAATCCGTAGATTCAAGGTATGTGGTATAAACCAAGAAAAATTGATACACAGCAATCTATATTCAGCACATCCTGGTTAAGGATCTACTTTAAGGATAAAGATTATTTAGATTTTTTTAATTATTTTTGCTTTTAATTCAGCTGGCCTTCACTCATCTTAGTTTGAAGTTGTTTTTTTTTTTTTTACTTTCTTCCTTTAGTGATCCTTTTGCCCTTTGCCTCCCAAGTAACTGGGATTACAGACACCTGCCACAATGCCCAGCTTTTTTTTTTTTTTTTTTTTGGTAGAGACAGGGTCTCACTCTGGCTCACTCAGGCTCATGCTGGTCTTATGCTGGTCTTGGACTCAGCTGAGCTCAGGCGATCCACCCACCTCAGCCTCCCACAGTGCTGGGATAACAGGCATGAGCCACCACGCCTAGCCGATTATTTAGATTTTTAAACTGAAAAAAAGCAATTTGTCTTTCTCCATGAGAAAAAATGAGACACATTTCAGATCTCTCCATGGCAGCATTCAGTGTAGTTGGATGGTGTCTGTGAGTCTACACAGTTCTCAAGGGAAGAAGATGTGACCTAAGACATCTAGCCAAGTTGTTTGTAATTACAGAGGTAACAGACATTTACAAACGGAACTCCAGCTCCTCCAGCTCCCACAAACACATCTTTGCTACTCTTCTGGAGGGAGAAGTCAGTAACCCAGAGTGAGTCAGAGTGGAAGTCATGGGCAAGGATTTGTGATGAGCACTGAATCCATGTAAAATGGGAATTGAGAGAAAGCATGTAGCCTAGTATGGTTGCAGAGAACACTGGAAAGGTTATAAACCTTGAATTTCTACAACTAATACAATATATGTAATAAAATTGAGAGGTAGGGAGAAAGGAGGACGTGTCACAGACTAATCACTGATCTTTTATATATAGAGAGTCATTCGATGCCCGTGAAAATGGAAACTAAAAGACTGATAAAAACTGGAAAGTCTTGAATTCTTAGTAATTTTCTGGCCTTTTTTTTTTTTAAGTGTTTATCATACTTTTTGACAGGGACTTTTGACAGTAAAAAGTGCAGAATAAATTTTATTAAAGAAACTTATTTCTGGCTCAGTGCCCATAGCACAGTGGTTATGGCACCAAGCCATGTACACCGAGGATGACAGGTTTGAACCTGGCCCCGGCCAGCTAAACAACAGTGACAACTGCAACAAAAAATAGCTGGGTGTTGTGGCAGGCACCTGTAGTCCCAGCTACTTGGGAGGTGGAGGCAGGAGAATTACTTGAGCCCAGAACTTGGAGGTTGCTGTGAGCTGTGATGACACGGTACTCTAACCAGGGTGACAGCTTGAGGCTCTGTCTTGGAAAATAAAAAGAAAGAAAGAAACTTATTTCTTCTGGGTGTGATGCCTCCTAGTATGTTCATTCTGATACATTATGGCCCTGATCCACTCTAAAGATGCTTGTTAGAAGGTATTAATGGGAATGGCCGGAGATTAAAAAATACCAAGGGATCTTTAAGGAACTAATAATCTAGTGGTGAACAAATTTAACTAAAATTCAGTAGATCGTTTTTCTTCTGTTTTACATTTTCTACTGTAATATTCAGGTAGATCTAAACATAAGGATTTTTAAGTTAAGAAATGGTATGTGTAGTTTGGGTTCCATTGATATAAATTATTTTTTCTCCCTTTCAAAGTGCCTCATACATGCACAGAGGATACTTCTCGTGATGTCCACCAGAAGTCAGCATTGGTTCCCTGGGACTGGTATTTTGGTGGATGAAGTGTTCCTTCTTTGTTTCCCTGTATGGTTTGGATTTTTTTTTTTTTTTTGAGACAGAGTCTTGCTAATGTCACCCTTGGTAGAGTGCTGTGGCATCATAGCTCACAGCAACCTCAAACACCTGAGCTTACGCATTTCTCTTGCCTCAGCCTCCAAAGTAGCTGGAACAATAGGCACCCACCACAACGCCTGGCTATTTTTTTGTTGCAGTTGTCACTGTTGTTTAGCAGGCCCAGGCCAGGTTCGAACCCACCAGCCTCAGTGTATGTGGCCAGCGCCCCAACCACTGTGTTGTGGGTTCTGAGCCAAGGTTTGGATTGTTTGTGATAAGCATGTATTACTTCAGCAAAGCAAATCGAGTCAGTACTCATTTAAAAAGACAAGAAAAGGATGAAAAATCTGTGGACACCTTGATAAAGCCAAAAAAGCCTCAAAAGGAGACAGGCTGGGCATGGTGGCTCACACCTATAATTCTTATACTTTAGGAGGCTAAGATGGGGGGATTGCTTCAGGCCAGGAGTTCAAAACCAGACTGAGCAAAATAGTGAGACCCCATCTCAACCATAAAAAAAAAAACAAAAAACAAACCCTCAGAGTGGTGGCATACTCCTGTAGTCCTAGTTCCTGGGGAGGCTGTGCACAAGAGCGTGAGGTTGCAGTGAGCTGTAGCTTGGGCAACAGAGTAAGATCCTGTCTCCAAAAAAACCCCAACAAAAACAAACAAATCCCCACACACAAACACTGGAAAGAAGAGAATAGACCCCACAGCCCACCTGCAGGTGCATGTTCCCACACTAACTCTGGGTCTGGGTTTTCCCCAGGGATGTCAGAGTCGCCCATGCTCCCATCGTCCCTCATGCTGCTCAACACAGCCCATGAGTATTTGGGCAGGAGGTCCTGGTGCTGCAATTCGGACGGGGCTCTGCTGCGGTTCTATGTGAGTGCTTCCCCCTGGGCCATGGGTGGCCGTCACGGGGGCGGGTGGGAGGTGGGGTGTGAAGAGGAACAGAGCTGTGCTAGCCCTCCCCTGAAGTGGGGGCCTGCTGTGCTGCTTTACTGATGTACGTGACTACTAAAATTTGCCAGAAAGTCTGAATTTAGATGCAGCTGAGTCTCAGGGAGCTCTGGGCCTGGCCATGAATAGCAGGTAGTTTTAGATCCACTGGTCATTACTGAGTCTGTTACTAGTCAAGCGTGGGGCTGGGCTCTGTACTAGTAATTTTAGAAATAATAACCACATTAACCACTACGACCTACTGATCCCTGTTTGCCAAGCACCACTCACTATGCCTAATACATACCTATTCCATTCAGGCAGTAAATGATTAGTGAGCATTGATAGGCTTCTCTACACTTGCCAGCTGGGATTGGTGGTAGCTTCTTGGGCCACCAACTCTTTTCCAGACTTACTGTTGAGTGGGAGGCAGAGCAGCACACAGACAGATCACAGAGCTCCAGGTGTTCTGGGTGTACCATGAGAGGGCATCCAACTCTTCCTAAAGTTTTGTCTCTTCCTAAAGTTTTGTTGGAATATAGCCACACCCATTTATTTACATATTACCTGTGGCTGCTTTTCAATACAGTGACAGAATCAATTGTGATAGTCTATGTGGCCTGCAAAGCCTGCGACGTTTACTACCTGGACCTTTCAGAGAACGTTTGCTGTCCCTCTTGGCACCTCCTGTCCGGTGGACGTGCCTCTTTCACAGCTTCATCTTCCCTCCTCCCTCCTGGCCGTCTGCGCAGCACTTACCTAGGATGCCCAACCCTCCTCCTCTGCTCTGGGCTTCCTACCTTTTAGCATGCCATATAATTTTCTCCTTCATTGTGCAGCTCTTCTCCACCGAAATGTGCCTTTGAGAAAGTAGAGGTTTTTGTTAGTTTTGTTCACTGCTGGACCCAGCCCAGTGTCTGGCACACAGCATTACAGGTGCTTAATAGATGTGGGTTAAGGGAGACTATGCACAGAGTACACGTATGTGTCAAGGTTGGCCATCTACGCAGCACTTACACTAGGGAGGTGGGGATTTGGCCGGGAGACCCATCTGGCCTCTGGCCCCAGAGCTGGTTAGTGTCCGAGGCAAGTTCCTGCCCTAGCTCCAGCTGCATGCCTGTCTCCCTGACCCTGTGAGCTCCAGGGGCCACTAGGGTGTTCACCTGGGTCAGCTCTACCCTCTAGGACCATTTTTGGAAGAGTTGTGCCTAGGAATTGGCCACTCCGTTCTTCTGCCTCTCTCTGCCAGTCAGAGTGCAGGGACACCGTCTGTGTCCACCAGGCATCTTTGTAGGTTGGTTTGGGTGAGAATGTTACTAAGAGGGCAGGCAGGATGAAGAGGGAGGTGATAGGATGATACTATTCCTGATTTCTCTTAGTCTGTGCTTTTTTTAGTAGAGCTTCACTCCTAGTTGCCAATATTTGCCAATCGAGTTTGAGGGAGAAATGATACGAGTACCATTGTATTTCATTTTATAGCTCCTAATTTCCTGCCCAAGACCCAGCCTTTACCCTGACTCCTGCAGCAACTCTCCTGGCCACCCCAGTGCTTTCTACCTGCCACACTCTCCTCAGGTGCTGCATGACTGGCTCATTCTTTCCCTGCTGCCTTTTCAAAGAGCCCTCCATGCCTGCCACTCTGATTTGTCTACTGCCAGGGGGCTCTGCTGTTTGTTTCTTTGTCCTGTGCCTCTCTTCTACCAGACAGAACTCCTGAGTCCAGGGACCTAGACCTTTTCTATCTTTTCTACCTAGATCCTTGAGCAGTGCCTCACATAGACTAAATACCTGAGTTGGTATTTGTGAATGTATGAATGAATGAACATAAAGGCATTCATTCATTTATCTAGCAGTGTTTGCTGAGCTCATCATTCTCTGTGCTGTAAGAGTTACGAAGGTGAATGCTTTTACCACTTCTTGTTACTTGAGACCAGCCTGAGGAAAGTGAGACCCTGTCTCTACTGAACACGGAAAAATCGTGCACATCACCTGGGCATGGTGACGTGCACCTGTAGGCCCAGCTGCTGGGGAGGCTGAGGGTCACTTGAGCCCAGGAGTTTGAGATTGCTGTGAGCTAGGCTGAGGCCATGGCACCCTAATCCAGGCAACAGACCAAGACTTTGTCTGAAAAAATAGTAATAATATAAAATAAAATAAAAACTATAGTTTTCAAATTATTCTCCAAAATAAATAAACTAAGTTTACACTTTTGACAGCAATACAGAAATTCCTGCACATCTCTGGCAGCCATAAGTACTACAGATTTAAACGCTGATACCCATCTGAGAGGCACAAATGGTATTTTGTAGTTGTTTAAATGTTCCTTTTAATAATTTATGATGATTAGTGATATTGAGCATCTTTTTGTACTTGTTGGCTCCCTGGGTTTCCTTTTCCATAAACTGCTTGTTCATGTAATTTGCTCATTTTCTAGTGGTTTGTTTCTCTTTTTCCTATTGATTTGTGTGTGTACCTTGAATTCCAGATTGTGTCTATATACCTTTCACCAGCTTTGCATGTATGTGTGTCCTGAGTTCTATTTCTATACAACTTTATGTGGAGTGCCTTTTAACTTTGCGGAGAATGCTTTACAGAATTTAAGTATTTTATTAGTTGTCTCTATTGTTTGTGATTTTGGGGGGTAGTTTGTTTATTAAGTCCTTCCCTCCTACAAAATTATAAAAATATTC
Organism: Galagoides demidoff; assembly: GCA_963574575.1. Classification (NCBI taxonomy): domain Eukaryota; kingdom Metazoa; phylum Chordata; class Mammalia; order Primates; family Galagidae; genus Galagoides; species Galagoides demidoff. The sequence goes on from CAUYQV010111823.1 coordinate 7,715, forward strand.
TCTAATCTAAAAGTTTGCTCTTATTTTTCACTTGTGATCTTTATTTCATCTTTATTTTATTTTATTTGAGACAGAGCCTGAAGCTGTTGCTCTGGGTAGAGTGCTGTGGCATCACAGCCCACAGCAACCTCCAACTCCTGGGCTCAAGTGATTCTCCTGCCTCCGCCTCCCAAGTAGCTGGGACTACAGGCACTTGCCACAATCCCTGGCTATTTTTCTTTTTTTTTTTTTTGGTTGCAGCTGTCACTGTTGTTGGGTGGGCTTCGGCTGGATTCGAACCCACCAGCTCAGGTGTATGTGGCTGGCGCCTTAACCGCTTGAGCCACAGGCGCCTAGCCTTGATTTTATTTTTTTAATGAGATAAAGTAGGGATCCAGTTTTACACTCTGTACAGATGGCCGGTTGGTTCCTATTAGTAGTAACTGGTGTTCATGTGAGTAAATGGGTCTGTTCTCTCTGCACTGATTTGTAAGTTGCCTTTGTCTTCTGTTCACCTTCTATCTGTTCTTGGCTCTTTCTTCTTCTATAACATTGTAAGATTAGTCTGTAAAGTTTCAAGAAACCGCGTCTCCCCATTAGAAATTGATTGGAATGGCATTGACCTCACAGATTAATTTGGGAGAGAATTGCCACTTTTATAGGATTGGGTCTTTCTATTCCTGAACATTGCTTATCTCTCCGTTTACTGAGGTCTTACACTTTCATGTCCCCTAATTCAGTTGTATAATTTTCTCCCTAAAACTCATATATATTTATTTAGATGGATGCCTAAGTATCATTTTTTATTACTATAGTAAATAGGGACTCAAAAATTAATTTTTAATTTTGTTATTGCCAGCATATGAGTATTGTTTTTTTTGGAAACAGATGGCTAAGGCACACAGTGGTGTCTTCATAGCTCATTGGAGCCTTGAACTCCCGAGCTCAGGCAGTCTTCTCACCTTAGCCTCCTGAGGAGCTGGGACTACAGGCAGCCACCACTGTGCTCTGCGGGTTTTTCTGTTTTTAGTAGAGATAGGATCTCTTGCTCAGGCTAGTCTCGAACTCCTGAGCTCATACAGTCCTTCTGCCTCAGCCTCAGCCTCCCAGAGTACTGGGCTTACAGTGATGAGCTACTGTGTCCAGTTATTTTTAAAAAGTAAATTTTTCTTATGTATGGCCTGTGCATGTTATTTTTATTAATTCTGTTGGGTTGTAGACTTGAATTTTCTGAGTAGGTGTTCATATCATCCATGAATAGCATCTTTTTCCTTGCTTTTCAATCCTTATACTATAGTTCTTTCTTTTCTTTTTTCCACCCTTTTTCTTATGTTCTTGGCCCAGAGGTCAGCAACACTTTTTGTTTATGTAAAGTGACAGATGGTAAATCTTTTAGGCTTTGTAGGTCCAAGGGTCTTTGTTGCAACTACTCAGGACTCTCATTGTTGTACAAAAGCAGCTTTAGATAATATTGTATAGAAATTGGTAGCATGCAATAGGTAATTATAAATAGAAAATACGATAATATGGGTTGTGTTCCAACAAATCTTGTGGACATAAAATTGAATTTCACATGGTCTTTGTGTGCTAAAAAAAATAGCTTTTTATTTTTATTTTGTTTCAGTCATTTAAAAGTGCAAACACCATTCTTACCTCTCAGGCCTCTGACACAGGCAGTGGCAGGATTTGGCCCATGATTATTTCTCATCGTTCTAGAGTCTCCCCTCAAACTATTAACTCAGTTTCTTCAGTAATTATAGGTCAGTTTAGATTTTCATAGCAATGTCTACTGATTAGTGTAAAGCTGTTCATGGTTTTTGCTAATGATTTTTTAAAAAGTCTGTGTACCTCGAGTCATGTCCCTTTTTTCCCACTTTTCCAAAACCAATCTTTCCTGGGGTTTGTTTGGTCTTTTCAAACTACCAGCTATTGGTTTGGTCTCTTTTTTCTTTGCTTTCTAATTTAGTCACTGTGACTTTAGTGTCTTTTGCTTTCTTTAAATTTACTGTGTGACTTACTGAATTGAATGCTTATTTCAGCATTCACGCCTCTGATACTTACACTGAAGACTATAAGTTTTCCCAAATACATTTTTAGCTGTATCCCATAAGTTTTGATATTTGGTGTTTGCTCTTTTTATGTAATTAATTTCTAATTTCATTGAATTATGTTCAGATGATGTGGTATGTAGTATATCTGGTCTTTAGTCTTTGTTGAGACTTGCTTTTCATCCAGCTTTGGTAATAATTCCATAGATGCTTGAAAGGAATGTTAATTTGCTAATAATTGAGTGTAACAATAGCCTCTGGATCTCATACCTGTAGACAGAACTTGTTTACAGTGTGGTTCACGTTCTCTCTGACACTCATGTTTTGTCTGAGAGTGACTTCCTTAGCCTTAATGGGATTATTTGTTTATAAATATTTGTTCGACCCCAGTTTTTCCTTCAGAATTTGAGTTTCTTAAAAGCAAGGACTATGTCACATTGTGCCCAAGTAAGAAGGTAAATATTCATTGAGCAAATGAATAGCTAAAGCAATGCATGAAGTTTTGAAGAGGCATATAGTGTCTTCCAGTGGCTGGTCGGAAACTAGCCAGGTGTGCTGGAAGGAAGGCGGCTTGGCCAATGTCTGCCAGAGCTGGGCCCACATTAACTCCCATTTGGATAAGTCTTTTCCAGGAAACAGGTATTTTTGGAATCAAGTAATATAGGGGCCAATTATACAGAGCTTCCTCGGAGTTGATAGGTAACAGTCTTGGGCCATGCTGTGACAGGGCGGCTGTGACCACAAGTCCTGTTCACCACAGGTGCGTGTTCTCCAAAAGGAGCTTGCTGCATCTACCTCTGAAGACACACACCCCTACAAGGAGGAGCTGGAGACAGCCTTGGAGCAGTGCTTCTACTGCCTGTACAGCTTCCCCAGCAAGAAGAGCAAGGCCAGGTACCTGGAGGAGCACTCGGTCCAGCAGGTGAGCGTGCGTGAGCGGCAGGAGCACGGAACCTCCCGGAGGACGTCAGATTTGTCAGTACTCCTCTCAGAATCCAGTTAGCGTTGTATCAGGAGGAGAGAAGGGGTCTGGTACAGTTCAAAGCACAAGGGTGTTCCTTGCAAAAGCTTAGCTTCATAAATTTAAAAATGTATCATGGTAATTGTCAATAGATTTATTTCCAATTGGGATAATATGTTTAATTCCTTAAAGCTTTTCCATTTTGTTGTTTCAGTTTTGGTTTTGTTTTTTTTTTTTTCTCTGAGATAGAGTCTCACTCTGTTGCCCTGGGTAGAGTGCTGTGGCATCACAACTCACAGCAACCTCCAGCTCCTGGGCTGAAGTGATCCTCTTGCTTCACTTTTTCTATTTTCAGTAGAGACGGGGTCTTGCTTTTCCTCAGGCTATTTACGAACTAGTGAGTTCAAGCCAGCAGTTCTCAACGTGTAGATTGTGACCCCTTTTTTCCATTTGTAACAACGCAGCAATTAGGAAGGTTGAGAACCACTGGCTCAAGCAATCTACCCGTCTTGGCCCCCCAGAGTATTATTTCAGTTTTTAGAGCAAGGTGGGTGTATTATCTAGGGCTCTTCAGTGTTACCAGTTATTCTCTGATCATAGTGATTCCATCCCCTAAAATGTGAGATACTTAGGACAGGACCTCAAGTGAGGCCCACGGCTGAGTGTGCACTGGAGTCAGCATTCAATTCAGTATTTGTCAACCAAGTGACAAAGGGGGCAGCTGAGGCATAGAGAAGGTCAGTAGCTGGTCCAAGACCCCCACCCAGGGTTGAGCCCACCGTCTGGCTTAGCTGCATGTGCTCACAGAGCCCTTGGTTCCTCCAATTTTTGTCTTTGTATAGACCAGGCTTGTGGTCTTCAGGTACTTGGATTTGGGGATTAGAATGGGCATGCAGATTTTAAAAAGTGTAATAAAGACGTGTTTTAGGTTCTCTAATATACACATCATAACCTCGTTTACATTGCGTAGTGTTCATTTCTGTAGAAGAACTTTTCATTCACCCTGAATGTGCTACAAGTCTGCCTTCTGTCTTTTTCAAGGTGGATCTTATATGGGAGGATGCCCTGTTTATGTTTGAGTATTTTAAGCCCAAGACTCTTCCTGAATTTGACAGCTACAAGACCAGCACAGTGTCTGCTGACTTGGCCAACCTCCTGAAGAGAATTGCAACAATTGTGCCCCGCACAGAGCGTCCAGCTCTGAGTCTGGACAAAGTCTCTGCCTACATAGAAGGGACCTCAGCTGAGGTGGGCCCACTTGCCATGAGGAGGTGGGGGGGGGGCTGGGTCATATTGTTCACCTCTAGTACTGCCACACATGCCATTTTGCTCCTGTCTGTGTTCTGGATCAGACATCAGACCAGGAGAAGCTGAAGAATATGTCCTGTGTTGATGTGACCCAGCAGTCCTGGGTTAACTTCTTGCATCCAAGGCCTTGACTCCATCTCCCCTCATAACTGCATTTTGACCTGCCAGGTACCCTGCCTCCCAGAAGGGGCTGACCATTCTCCTCCAGTGGTGAATGAGCTCTACTACCTCTTAGCTGATTATCATTTCAAAAACAAGGAGCAGTCCAAGGCCATCAAGTTCTACATGCATGACATCTGCATCTGCCCTAACAGGTCAGCTACTGGGCTGGGTCTAGGTTGACTGCAGTGGGTGCGGAGGGGAGGGTTGGGGGCTGGGTCTAGGCTGACTTCAGGTGGAGGTAATGGTGGGCTGGGTCTAAGCTGCTGGTGAGGGCTGGGGGCTGGGTCTAGACTGCTGCAGGGGCCTGGGGGGCTGGGTCTAGGCTGACTACGGAGGGGGTGGTTTGGAGGGGCTGGTCTAGGCTGCTGCAGGGGGATGGAGTGTTCTCAACTCAGCAAGCTCTTCAGTGGTCGAGTTTGAGTTTTTCCCTGCCTGTAGCAAAGAGACCAGGGAAAAGGGAAGGAGAAAGTTTTTGAGAGCCCTGCAGTTATTAGGAAAGGTAGGTTCTCTGTAAAAGAAGAATGTGGGAGAAGACTTCTTTCCCAAAGCCCCCTGAGAGGAGAACTGGGGTCAGAAAAGGTATGAGGTGTCCATTTGGCCCCTAGTGTGCTGGGCAGGCAGGCCTGGCCTGGCCTGGCTTCATCCGGTGAACTTTGTGCTGCTTCCACTGTAGACTCCCTGACTGTGGTTGCTCTCCTATGGGGGCGAAGTAGCGAGTAATAAAAGGCCTGAGCCACGGTTCTTCCTTGCTCCGGTCATTGCACCCTTGGCAGGCGCGGTTGTCCCTGCGTGCCGTAGAGGACAGCCTGCCGTGCCCAAGGCTCATGCTTCCTTCCCAGCTCAACTTTCTCTTAGGGTGTAGTAATCAGACTGAGCATGACTCACACCTGTAATCCCAGCACTCTGGGAAGCTGAGGTGCAAGGATCCCTCAAGCCCATGAGTTTGAAGTTACAGTGAGCTGTGATTGAGTCACTGCACTCCAGCCTGGGCAACAGAATGAGATCCTTTCGTTCTCTGAAAGAAAGGCAATAATTGGCTTCAGTCTCCCAAAGGGCTACACTCCAGTCTGATGCAGTTGGTTAAGAAGGAGTATGTTCTCATGGCTGCCATACCTAAGAGGTCAGCTGTGGGTCTGGGTCAGAATGAAGCCTTTTCCGGTAGCTGGCCTGTGTCTGAAGGGTCCAGAGTCCATCTACAGTCAGACCTCCTGGAAGTACTCAGGGGCCAGCCTTCTCTCAGAGGAAAGCAGAGAATTCCACCTGTCAAGATCTGTCTGTGCAAGGGGAGAAGCCAGTTTGTGAGGCTTGCATAGCTTATAGGAACAGTTCTTACAGGCCCTCTTTTGCTTAGCTGGTGGTTTGCTCTGGACGGCTAGCATGTGGCAGAGCCCTGGAGGCCTGGCCCATGTGATGGAGCAGACCTGTGCCTAGGCTGGCCAAGTGCTTGCTGTGCCCCACAGTGAGGTTTCTTCCTCTGTACCACTGTTTCCACACCTGGGAAGGGAGGATGGTGAGATCCTGATGTCTGTGCCTGGCACCTTGCACAGGACAGCACCTTGGTCAATGGAATGAGGGTCCTTCTGGCTCAGTTAGGCCTCCCGGCATCCTGTACCCCAACCCGTCAAGGCAGCCCTGTTGCAGAGTAAGGGTCTTCTGTGAGACTGGCCCCAGTGCCAAGAAGGGACTTGGTGGCTTGGTCTAGCCGTTGGCTCCCTTTGTTTTGATTCTAACAGGTGCTGGGGGAGATCAGTCTGTCTTCTGTACTAGCAGTGAGTAGAGGATTGTCAGTCTTCAAGGTGATCTAGATTGGCAGTATCTCAGCCATCGCGTGGTCCCTCACTCTTCATTTTCCCGCTGGAAACTGAGCTGGAAAGAGTGGGTTCTGCTTAGGGGCCCAGAGGACAACAGGGTAGAAGCTGGGTTGTTGGGGTCCTGGGGGTCTCAGTTGCCTGTGCTTCTGGATGCAAGTGTGCTGGCAGTAGGTTAGTGTGGGAGAAGGTATGGTCACACCTGGCTGAGAGTCTCCCTGGAGCCTCAGCTGGGCACCGCTGCAATGCCTGATAGACCATCCCCTTTCCTTCCCACCACAGCAGTTCCATGGGTAACCCCTCAGAGCAGGGGAGCAGGGTCCAAGGGTCCATCTGCTAGAGCAGTTACTGGTGTTGAAGGACTTAAAATATGCTCTATCTCAGAGTGCCCACGTCTCTTCTTGTGAAGGTCTTCTTACACATATGACAGGTTAGGGACTGAGGCTCAGGGACGTGGCTGGTCCAGGTCCAGTCATGGTGTTAGGGAGTGACAGAGCTGGGCTCCGTGTCCTGGTGGGAGGCTTCCATGGTGTCTGTCTGCCTGCTGAGGCAGTGGCGTTTTTAGCTGGTACTTTTGTTACTGTCACAGGTTCGATTCCTGGGCAGGCATGGCCTTGGCCCGGGCCAGCCGCATTCAGGACAAGCTGAATTCCAATGAGCTGAAGAGTGATGGGCCCATCTGGAAGCATGCCACACCAGTCCTGAACTGCTTTCGCCGGGCCTTGGAGATCGACAGCTCCAACCTGTCACTGTGGATTGAGTATGGTACCATGTCTTACGCCTTGCACTCATTTGCCTCACGCCAGCTGAAGCAGTGGAGAGCCGAGCTGCCTCCTGAGCTTGTGCAGCAGGTGAGGAGGGGTTCTGTCCTGTCCCACCAGAGTGCCCTCAGGCCTAAAGCCCTATCCTCACATCTGTGCCGAGAGCTCACGGACGAATGTCCCATGAGGCTCAAGCATAATTGTGGTCAGTGATATAGGTCCCTGCTCTTTGGACACCCAGTCCAAGTTCATGGGCAGGCCATTGTGGCCTGACTATCGAGCCATTAGTTACAGTGTGGTTGAGGGGTAGGAGAGGAGTGTTGGCTACCAGAAGTAGCCATCTCTTCCCTGTTCTCTCAGAGGAACTTGTTGGGTCCTTGTAAAATTCTGGACCTTGTTTTGAGATTTATGAAGTCTTCCAGGGTAGGAGGCTCCGCTAGTGTGGGGTGCTGGATCTGCACCAATGTCTGTTTAGCAGGGTTCTCTTGGCTCCATCAGAAGGAAGCAAAGGAGCCACACTGAAATAGTCAGGCTGGCAGGACCCAGAAAGATCTCCCAGGAGAGCAGAGTGCTAAAAGGACCAGCTAGTTAGGCAGATAACACTGGGCCTTAAGTTTTGTAGCAATCATCTGTGATTAAAACCCGAAACAAGATGATGGCATTGTTGACACTGTCATGGGATTTTTTAGAGGACCAAATGAAATTCTCAGCCCACTGTAGTGTTGTCATTATCCTCTGAAAGCTCCTGTGCTCTCACACCTGAGCTCCCGCCTTCTGAGAGACCCTGCAGAGCAGGACGCAGGTCCCCAGAGCCCTCGGACTCTTGCTCAGACATCACGATGGTGCTGACCTAGCATAGAGCTGAGTGATGGGGAGCCCTGTTCTTTATTACTTTTTGTGATTATAAAAGTGATACATGCTTAATGTTAAGTGTAAAAATTCAAATGATAGTGAAAAGCACAGAGAATATAACAGCGGCACAAATTTCCCCCTGTTTTTATAACCTGGTGACATCCCCATCCACCAACACAGACCCAAGGGAAGGGCTGCTGTTCAAGGGTAGGCAGCATGAGGAAAAGCTTGTAAAGTAAATCTACTCAAAAGGATCATAGTAAACAAAAGTGTGGTTGGGATATCATCTTGAAAAAATTAAGAATAGGGCTTGGCGCCTGTGGCTCAAGTAGCTAAGGCGTCAGACACATACACCTAAGGTGGCAGGTTCGAATCCATCCCAGGGCCGCCAAACAATGACAGCTACAACCAAAAAAAAAAAAAAAAATAGCTGGGCATTGTAGTGGGTGCCTGTGGTCCCAGCTACTTGGGAGGCTGAGGCACGAGACTTGCTTGAGCCCGGGAGTTAGAGGTTGCTGTGAGCTCTGATGCCACGACACGCTACAAAGGGTATTTTGTTGGGTAGCACCTGTGGCTCAGTGGTAGGGTGCCGGCTCCATATACTTAGGATGATACTGTTATTTTTCTTTTCTTTTTTTTTTTTTTTTTTTTGAGACAGAGCCTCAAGCTGGGTAGAGTGCCATGGCATGGCAGCTCACAGCAACCTCCAACTCCTGGGCTCAAGCGAGTCTCCTGCCTCAGCCTCCCAAGTAGCTGGGACCACAGGCGCCCGCCCCAACACTTGGCCATTTTTTGGTTGCAGCCATCATTGTTGTTTGGCGGGCCCAGGCTTGGGATTCGAACCCACCACCTTAGGTGTATGTGGCTGGCGCCTTAGCTGATTGAGCCACAGGTGCTGAGCCATGAAATAAGTCTTGGGAGCTTAATTTTCCAAGATTAGTGAAATGTAATATGATGTCCTTTATCTTAGGAGAGTTACTGTTACAAAAGTATTTGGGGGCTGCCTCTCTTTCCCCAGGATTCTCCGACTTCCCTGTGCCTATGACAGGCAGGTGTGTTCTCTTCCTTGGCTATTCACCCTCCTTCCTTGGGTGGTGGTTGATCACATTAGTTCTGCCTGGTCCTCACATGTAAAGTCCTGGCCTGCAGTTTGATCAGTTCCCAGAATCACTTTCATTAACTCTATTAAATCACGCATCTTATGCAAGATTTGCGATTTTACTTTGCAGTAGATTTTCATTACACTATCAGACAGATCTGAAAATCAGCAAGGTTGACTAAGAAACTAAGGAAAGGCTGGATGGAAATCAGAGGGTGCAATGGGTCTCAGTGAAAATGCCAGATGGCAAAAGGCATCACTGTCCATGAGAGTGGTGAGCTCAAATGTGAACATTTTGGGGTGGCACTGTTGCTTCTGCAGCTCTTCCCTGCGTCAACAGCTATGGGGACCTCTCAGGTGTTTCACACTTGAGTAGGACAAGCCAGAAGTGGGACCTGAGACCTCACCCTGGGTTACTGTTGGAGGCACTGTCAGTGGCCTTGCTTTCTTCCTGTGAGCTCTGGGCCTCACTACCCCTGAGCCAGGAAGGTTGCTCAGGGCTCTAGGCTCTTGGCACGTTGGTCCCGGAGTTTTCCTCCCTCAGTGCTCAGACTGCATGAGCCCCACAGGTCAGTGAGGATGGTGGCTTCTCCACCTGACTAGGGTTAGAACCTCGTGGGGTAGGGGTGTTAGAAGGCTGCCCCAGGGACCTGCAGGTGCCAGGTAGTGGGGTTTAAATGGAGCATCCTGGGCACTGGCCTGGCATAGGCCAAAGGGGCAGGGCATGGCCATCAGGGCTCCTGCTCACTGCTGACAAGGAGGTGGTGTGCAAGGCTGTACCCTGTGAGGGTCAGGGAGAGGAGTGCTGGCACAGACTCATCTTCAGTGCCACCTTCTTCAAATATTTACTCTAAAATCATACAAGGGACACAGGCTTACAGTATTAGGCTCAAAGCGTGGAATCTTCTGGCTGTTCTCCCCAGTCTAGGCCCTTCACCCCTGCTTCAGCAGGACCTGTCGTTAGGCTTGTATCTTTTCAGACTTTTAAGAAAAACTGTTTTTCGTCCGTGTACTCCTAGAAATAAATGGCATGATTTATCTGTTAGTTTTTTCTTTTAAATGTCGTCATGCTGTGTATGATCTCAGCTTCCTCTCTCATTCAACGCCATGTTGTTGAGTCTATGCATGTTAATTCCTGTGGATCTAGTACATTCCTTTTAACTCCTGTAACCCTATTTTATTGTAACTGTCCTGCGCAGAAGTCCCTTGCTGGATTCTGCGCTGCAGTGGTCCCAGAGCTGGGCAGGCTGGGGCCAGGTGCTGCTGCCCTGGGATACAGAGCTGGACTCCCCAGGAAGCTCTCCCTCACTGCCAGGGCACCATTTTCCTCTGCTGAGGTTCGGTGGAGGGGGCTGAGCATGGCCCTTGGAATTTTCTCCCTAATATTCCACCAATGATGCAAAACAGGATTTAGCAGAGTGGGAGTTTTCCAGGAAAGAAATGGAATGAGAAGTGAGTGTGTCCTTTCTGCCACTGGCACTCATTTGTAGAGCTACCCCCAGGTAGGGGTAGGGAATACAGGGAGGAGTAGGCACAAACAGCGACCAGCTTGCCTTTCTTCACACCTTTGCCCCTTGCCTTGTTCTTTCCGTTTTTAAGGGGGCCGTGAGCCTTAGAAACTTCTGTGTTGATCTGATGGAAGCCATTGGCCCAGGAACCTCAGGTCCTGACCCTGGAGTGTCAGGATGTCAAGGAAGAGATGGAAATCCCCAGGGAATGCTGGTGTCTGGCGAGAGAGGGAGGTTCTGCACAGGTGCCTGGAGTGAGCGCTCCCTTGGACGGCTGCTCTGTGACTCCTAGGTCCTTTCCACCTCTCGGGAGGCAGTTTCCAACTCTGAAATGTGCCACTAGGATACAGTCCTCTGGTTGCTAGAGCTCTGTCTGGATTTATTGCATCTACTTGGGATAGGCAGCAGGATATGTGCTGGCAGCTGTTTGAGGTGCTGTGTGCTTTAGCTTCTGCCTACAAACTCACCGAAGGTGGAGTGGCAGGAAAATATGGTTTACCTTGATGCCAATCCTCAGGCAAGGAGGCGGCTTTGGAGCCAGAGGTTTGTAGCTGTGTGGCCGGAGACAGTACCCTGACATTCCTGCTGTGGCTTTGGCTGTAAATGAGGCTGGTCATTCCTTCCCTGAGGCAGCATTATGGGAGTTCAGTGGAGAGCCTGCATTCAGCCATCTCAGCTCCTCTAATGTGATGAGGGCTGAAGCTGTGGCTTCTTGTCCCACTCTAAGGATGGCAGGGTGGTGTGAAACACAGCAGGCCCTAAGCCACCAGGAGGTGTGACTACTGCCCTGCCAAGGACAGGACACTGGCATTATGCCCTATTCAGGGAGGGGTGCTTGGTCCTAGACACCAGGCCAGATGGGCTCCTTGTGGTCACTATTTTTTGGCAGGTGGCCAATATGCGTACCAGTGGCAGAAGTGGGTGGGCAGTGGGACTGGATCACATAGCTACTCAGTGGTTCAAATAGAAAGGACTCTATTTCAGTAACTGCCTTTAACTGCAGTAGATTTGCTACACAGTCCCATCTTGGAGGGAGGTTCAGAGTCCCAGGGTAGCACTTGGCTTCCTTGTGTCCCCAGGGCCATTGCTATAGGATGTACGTATGAATGGACATCACTGGACAGATGTCCACAGGGCAGGCTCACTGGTACAGAACAGGAGCATAGGGCACACTCCCTCAGGCCACAGTAGCTGCCTAGCCAGAAACTAGTGCCATAGCCTCTCTCCTTTCTTTGACTTCTAAGCTGAAATAAGATGAGGCTGTGGCCTCCCTGCCATTGAGCTACCAGGGCCAGAGAGGAGGGAGGGGCCTGGGCTACTTTGAACACTGCTCCTGTGGCCCTGCACTCCAGAGCTCTGAAACAAGGAACCATGTGCACCCTGCAGACAGCAGGGACTGGGGGCAGCATCCTTCAAGCTGGAGCTCCTCGCTAAAAGTGACTCCGTCTAGCTGTTTCCCCCGGCAGGGTGTGGGAGGGTGGCTGGAGGCACTGGCTGTGACAGGTGGGTCTCAGGCTTCTGTCCTTTCACAGGCACTCTGGGTATGGGGGAAAGGAGGGGAATTCTTGTTGGACCCAGGGGTGCACATCCTCTTCAGTGCCGTGGAGCTGGGCGCTGGTATGAGATGAATCTGGCTGCAGTAGGTGTTGCAGGGAGAAGGTAGAAGAAAGGACTCTGGAGTTGACATGAGCTGGCCTGAGTCTAAGGACAGCTCTGTGCCTGACTTTGGTGTGTGTTTCTGAGGAGTCCCCAGGCCTCCTCACATCTCAGTGTTCCCAGCTGTGAAATGGTGACAGCAGCTCTGTGTCTCAGAGCTGTTGAGAGGAATGTAAATTTGCAAGCGTGTCAGCAGGGCTTCATGCAGGAAAAAGCATGGGCCTTGGGCAGGTTTAGGCCCTGTGCCTAAGGCTGGCCTGACCTTGGGGCCTTGTTACAGATGGAGAGCCGGCGAGACAGCATGCTGGAGACAGCCAGGCACTGTTTCACGTCAGCGGCCCACTGCGAGGGTGACGGTGATGAGGAAGAGTGGCTCATCCACTACATGCTGGGCAAGGTTGCTGAGAAGCAGCAGCAGCCGCCCGCCGTTTACCTGCTGCACTACAGGCAAGCTGGCCACTACCTACATGAGGAGGCCGCCCGCTACCCCAAGAAGATCCACTACCACAACCCACCTGAGCTGGCCATGGAGGCCCTGGAGGTGACGCCATGCTGGCCCATAGCAGGGAAGCAGGGCTGGGGTGGGCTGGGCTCTGTGTCTCCCGGGAAATGGCACTCACGGTCCCAGTGACTCCTCTGCAGCCCACTGGAAGCTTCTCTTTGTGTTCAGCAGATTCATGTGCAATTAAATTAAAATGGCCTTTTCTCTTTTTTTCTAAGGGTAGCTTATCATCCTTTATGAGAGAATGAGCATTTTGTTCTTATTTCTCAAAAGATCGTCTTTCCTCATTAACATACACAGGTTCTAAGAATCTGGTCTTGCGATGCACATTGTCTCGGTGCTGAGAACATTCCCACCTTGTAGCCTGGCAGGAGGAGGGCAGGCCCCTTGCTCCAGCTGCAGTTGAGACACTTGAGCTGCAGTGAGGCCCTGCCTGTCCCTGGGCTGACAGGACAGAGTGAGGCTGAGCAGCCTGCTCTTCTGACCCCACGTTCAGAGGTCAAGAGAAGAGCAGCTCTTTACCACTTGGATTCTCTTTTGTGATTTCCAGAGTATTCCTGATGAATACTCTCACGGTTCCTCGTAGCAGCCCTATGAGGCAGGCTGGATGGTTACAACCCATAATTTTGTAGGCAAGGTAACCAAGGACATGCGTGGGTCGACCCAGGACTCAGAGCTTCTCAAGGCCCTGAGCACGTCAGCCTTGCCCTGTCTGTGGCTGTGTGCCCAACCATCAGGTTCATGTCCCCAGCAGACTTCTTAGAGTTGGGGCAGAATCCTTTGTTTGCTTACCCTTTCTCTGCCTTTGTGAAATTTTTTTCTGATTATAAAGTTAATGTGTATTTATGGTATTTTTTTAAAAAAGAAATGCCAACAATTCAGAAGTATATAAAATGTGAATGTTCCCAATAATCTGAGTGTCCTCCCCTTCCTGATCTGGTAATGCCCTTTAGCAGTTTGGCTGTGACCCTGTATGTCCAGGTATTTTCCTGTTGACACATAGATACACAGTAACATTTTCTCATGGTTTTGCACTTGTAGCTTGCCCTGAAATAACTTAGGGGACCTGGAAAAATAGACTTGGACCCCCACTTAGGTTAATTAATTGGTAATTTATTTTACCTGCTGCAGGGGCTGCTGCTCCAAGAGACAGTCAGCATCCAGTGAGAGTGTGAGTTACCTTTTATAGGCTTTGTGTAAGCATATTACAGAAGCAAAACATGGCTGGTTAAGGGGGGGGTTACAACTCAGGTAGTCATAGATACAGCAATGGAACAATAATTAATACAGTTTCAGTTGACAGTGGACACATTTCATATCACAATGGTTATGGTTATACAACAGTAATTAATCAAGTCTCAGTGAGTTTTCCACCATTGTTCATCTACTGAGAACTTGGGGGTTTTGTGAAACTTGGGACTTTTTTCCTTGTACCTGAAGCTTGTTCTTGACAACTCTAGGAGGAAGAAGGGGGCCTGGGAATGTGTTCTTGGCCACCCTGGGGGGCGGAGGGACTTGCCTTGTTCCTGGAGTTGACTCTGGGGGGAGAAGGGAGGAGGAGGGAAATGGGCTGGAGAGGGTGGGGGGAACAGGTGAGGGCTAGGGAACAGGAGTGGGCAGGGGAAAGAGGGCTGGGTTACAACAGAGCTCATGAATTTGAGACCAGCCTGGGCAAAAGCGAGACCCCATCTCGACTAAAAATAGAAAAACTGAGAGGATCGCTTGAGCCCAAGAGTTGGAGGTTGCTGTGAGCTATGACAGCACAGCACTCTACTGAGGGAGATAAAGTGAGATTCTATCTCAAAAAAAAAATGTGATGTGGGCTGGGGCAGTGGCTCACTACTGTAATCCTAGCAACTCTGTGAGGCTGAGGCAGGCAGATTGCTTGAGCTTAGGAGTTCAGACCAGCCCAAGAAAGAGTGAGACCCCCATCTCTACTAAAAGTAGAAAAACCTAGACGGACATGTGGTGGGGTAGTCCCAGCTACTTGGGAAGCTGAGGCATGAGGATCTCTTGAGCTCAAGAGTTTGAGCTTGCTGTGAGCTATGATGAGGTCATGGCACTCAACCCCAGGGATACTGAGTGAGACTCTGTCTCAAATATATATATATATATATGTGTGTGTGTGTGTGTGACATGTCATGTGGTGATTAAAGCTAGAAAGGGATGAAGAATAACAGAGTCAGGGAAGGCTTCTTTGAGGAGGTGACATTTGAACTGTGACCTGAAGGTGAGCACACCCTAGGAATATTTGGAGGAAGAGTATTCCAGGCAGAGGAGACACGAAACGCAAATCCCCTTACATGGGTGGAAGCTAGCTTGGCAGATACTGGATGAATCCAGTGTTTGATTTGTCATTCCTTAGCATGGGAGCTTCACCAGGCAGGGATTCCTGTTCTGTTGTAGTCACTGCTGCCTCCTAGGGCCTAGAACAGGCCAGACACGGAGCTGGTGTTTAGTAAATGTATGTTGGATTTACCCAGTTGCTGCTTTGTTCCTTCATTCTTTCCTCTGTGCTGCGTCCACACTTTCGTGGAGCCCTGAGAGAAGGCACAGAGAGAGATGCAGAGCCTCCTGAAGGAGTTCCTGAGCTCCAGGGAAGAAGCAAGAGCTCCAGGGCTTTGTGGGGGCTGTGGGGGTGTGGCTTCCCTGTTGAGCCATGCAAGTGTGAGAAAGGAAGGTCAAGCCACCAGCCTGCTGCTCCACAAGAGAGGAGAGGGCGCCAGGCATTTGGGGCCCATGTTCACCCTGTGAGACGCTTCCCATGTCTTATTTTCTTGCCGCTCACAAAGAGGATGTTTAATTTTTAGCAAAGAAACTTGCTTACTCCAGCAGAGCCAGGGGTTTGGGGGACAGAAGCTGGGCTCTGAACTCCCCAGGCTCTTCCAGAAGTAGGCTGTCGGCCTGCAACTCCCACCTGGCACCCCACTGAGTATAAAGGTGTCCTACCTTGAGCCTCCTGAAGAGGTAAAGGAGAGGGGAGCTTCCAGGCCAGCTCTTTTCTGGAGGGGCATCTTAACAGTGTGAGGGCAAGAGGGAAGTGGGCCAGGGGCACAGGACTAGAGCTTTGCTGCTCAGGGACTGCTTTGCTGGACAGAAGAGTCTGGAAAGAGAGTTACTCTGTGGGTACCCTGTATGAAAGGACAGATTAGAATCCTGTATTCTCAGACTGAGAAAAACTCATTAATTCAATTCACAAATATGTATTGAGCAATTGCTATGTGTCAATCATTGTTTTAGGTGCCTTACCTGTGTTAATTCTTTTATCTTCTCACTAGCACTGTGAATTAGACATTATCATAACCGTGAAGAAGCTGACACACAGTGAGGGTTAGAAACTTCCTCCTGGCCAGGCCGGTAATAAGTGGCAGGGCTGAGAAGACTTTTGCTGTTAACTTCTCCCTCCCCTGAAGGCTACCAAGCATTGGCCCATTTTAATGGAAATCAAGAGTCTCTATAGAAGAATTGACAAGAACTCAAAATTACTTTTAATAGACAGAATGGGGGGGGCAGCACCTGTGGCTCAAAGGAGTAGGGCGCCCCATATACTGGAGGTGGCAGGTTCAAACACAGCCCCTGCAAACAAACAAACAAACAAACAAAAAATAGACAGGATGGGAATCCCAAATATTACACAAGGGTCTGCTTTACTGAACCAACAAAACCCTCAAATGACCCATAGAAGGGGCCCTACTTTGATGATGAACTAACAAAGTATTCTTTTTTTTTGAGACAGAGTCCTACCACGTTGCCCTCAGTAAAGTGCAATTCTCTTGCCTTAGCCTCCTGAGCAGCTGGGACCACAGATGCCCACCACAATGCCCAGCTATTTTTTGGCTGTAGTTGTCATTGTTGTTTTAGCAGGCCTGGGCGGGGCTCGAACCCGCCAGCCTCAGTGTATGTGGCTAGCGCCCCACTCACTGAGTATGGGCACTGAGCCTAACAAAGTGTTCTTATCTCTGGCACAGCCTTAAGGCCTTGGTCATGCTTAAAGACATCTGTTTCTTCTAAAGCAGGTTGCCCTTTTATAGCCGGATCCTGCTTTCTCCGTGTTTTTTCCTTCTACCAGAATTTGTTTGTTTGTTTGTGACAAAGTCTCACTCTGTGGCCCTGAGTTGAGTGCTCTGACATCATAACTCACAGCAACCTCAAACTCTAGGGCTCAAGCTATCCTCTTGCTCAGCCCCCAAGGAGCTGGGATTACAGGTGCTCATCAGAAAGCCTGGCTAGTTTTTCTGTTTTTAGTATAGATGGGGCCTCGCTCTTGCTCAGGTTGGTCTGGAACTCCTGAACTCAAGCCATCCACCCACTTTGGCCTCCCAGAGTGCTTGGCCTACCAGCACTTTTTGAGCACCTGCTATGTCCAGTGCCCTGAAACTTAGCAGAGCTATGGGGTGTAGAGCTGGACAGAGGTTCATCCCTCTCTTATAAATTCCCTTGGCAGACATAAAAATGATAACGATTGGCTTGGCACTTGTGGCTTAAGTGGCTAAGGTGCCAGCCACATACACCTAAGGTGGCGGGTTCAAATCCAGCCCGGGCTGCCAAAACAACAATGACCGCTGCGGGGGGGGGGGGGGGGGGGGGAAAAATCTGGGAAATGTGGCGGGTGTACTTTTTTTCCAAGTTAAAAAAAAATTTGGAAAGGGCACTT
>CAUYQV010111824.1:0-27467 GCA_963574575.1 Galagoides demidoff
ACATTTTTTTTTTTTTGAGACAGAGAGACAGAGCCTGAATCTGTCCCCCTGGGTAGAGTGCTGTGGCATCACAGCTCACAGCAACCTCCAACTCCTGGGCTCAAGCGAGTCTCCTGCCTCAGCCTCCCAAGTAGCTGGGACCACAGGCACCCACCACAATGCCTGGCTATTTTTTGGTTGCAGCTGTCATTGTTGTTTGGTGGGCCTGGTCTGGATTCGAACCTGCCACCTTAGGTGTATGTGGCTGGTGCCTTAGCCACTTGAGCCACAGGCGCTGTGACAGAAAGTTATTTCCATAGACGCTCAGATGGTCATCAAATTAAAAGTACGGAGGAAAATGGTTTCC
This sequence comes from Galagoides demidoff, assembly GCA_963574575.1. Taxonomy (NCBI): domain Eukaryota; kingdom Metazoa; phylum Chordata; class Mammalia; order Primates; family Galagidae; genus Galagoides; species Galagoides demidoff. The sequence goes on from CAUYQV010111824.1 coordinate 347, forward strand.
TCTTTAACATCATTTCTAGTTTCAGCAAGTCCAGGCCCTGCCTCTTTACTATGTTCCCCAAATCCATTCACTTGGGTGTTCATCAGACTCCCTGAAGGACGCCATAACAAGAAAAGAAAAAAGAGAGAAAACCCACAGGCACCCAGCTGTTGCTTTTCTGAAAGTATTAACTTACTTGCTAATATATGATTTTGAAGCCCTGGGCCTCTGAATTCTCAATATGCTAGTCTGTTTAAACAGTCTCTAGTATCCTTCCCTGACCCCAAATTACTCTCAAGCATTAATTGTCCTAGTGGTTTCATGGCCACATTATTTCATATTCATTAGTGTTTTCATGAAAAATTATAACACTAATTAGAGCGGCTTCCAGTTAGTTCTCTCCGTGATTCATTGCTCTCCCCGCTCTGGGTGTTCTGCATGTGGTCATCCTGGAGAAAGCATCCAAGGGGTAATTGCAGCTCTATTCCCTGAGTGATCTCCTAATGCCATTAGTTCTGATCCACAGGCACAGCCCGGCCAGCTCTGATGGCGTCTGGTTACAGCTGCACCCTTGTCCCTGCCCTTTGGATGCAGGGAAGGAGGGAAGACGACTGGCCTTTGGGGGAGCTCCAGGCTGCAGAGGGGAGGGACATCTTGGAGAAGAGGAAGTCAGGAAGCCCGGAGGGATCTGAGGGATTTGTGTCACTTTAACGTCTTCTGGGACCAGGGGTCAGGACAGGATGGAGGGAAATCTGCCCTGAGAACTTGTACTTTGAGGAGAGTGAGGAAGGCAGAGTCTCTTCAGTTTCAGCAGAAGTTTCAGTTTGACCAGGCCCAGAGCTAGACTTTGGAAGCCCGGTTCCCTCACAGAGCTCTGACATCCAGTTCTTCCAGTTAAAAGTGTATGTGTTCTCATACCCATTAGGATAGTTGCCGTCAGAAGCAGAAAATAAGAAGCGTTGGCAAGGAGGCGGAGAAATTGGAAAGTTGTACACCGTTGTTAGGAATGTAAAATGGTGTAGCCGCTATGGAAACAGTCTGGCAGTTGCTCAAAAATGTAAAACTCAAACTGACATGTGACCCAGAAACGCCACTTTTGGGCATGTACTCCAAAAGAACGGAAAGCAGGGTCTCAAAGAGGTATTGATACACCTGTGTTCAGTGCAGCCTCATTCACTGTAACCAACAAGGGCAAGCCAACTGTCTGTGGATGAGTGAACAGATAAGCAAAATGTGGTACATAGATCACACATTATGTTCCTATATATACTTGGGTGGACTTCATTCAGTTCTGTAAGTCTGTTCTTCCCCATGTCAACGTCACACGATTTAAATTACTTTTGCTTTATACTTCCTTTTGTCTTGAACTTGGCTAGCAGATGTCTTCTTTCCTCATCTGTCATTTCTACATTTTCTGAGCCTTCTTTGCACTTTTACTTTTCCATAGGAAATATAGAATCAGCTCGATGCTATTTTGATCCTCTCACTTATACGTGGAGTACAAAGTTCTATATATTCAAATCTTTACGTACTCAGTGAAAAAATGTTTTGGTTTTTCCATTTGTTGGTTAGAGTTATTTCTAGTTATTATCATGAAGGGTTTACTTTCTGCATTTTTGAATAGGTTACTTCTGATGTGTAGGAAAAAGTTAAAGCTTTTAAAAATATAATATTGTAAAATAAAATATGGATTCGAGGAGTGCATAAAACATAAATTCATAGCTTAATGAATGATTGTAAAGCAAATTGAATATTGCCAGTACTCTAGGAGGAGTAAACAGGATTCCTTATCAAAATTGTTTATCAAAACCCCTCCCTCAATCGTAGAGATAAGCAATAACCTACCTTTTGTGATAATCACTTCCTGGCTTTGTTCCATAGTTCTTGACACTCACGTATGTGTCCCTACCTGCTACAGTAGTTTACTCCTTTGAGCCACAGGCACCACCGCATGCATATATTTTTATGTGTCTGGCTTCTTTTTCCAATATTATGTTCATGCCGTTATATGTTACACATAGTAGCAAAAGTAATAATAGTTTATTGTTTTATAGCTATATAATATTCCATTAAACCAATATGCTACAGTTAATCTGTTCGACTATTGCTGAACACTTGAGTTCTTTCCAGTTTTATTACAAGCAGAGCTGTTCCAAACACTGTCGTATGGGAATCCCTAACGTGCATAAGCAAGTATTTCTGTGGGGTTTTCTTATTTGGGTTTCCTCAGAAGCAGACCCTGAAATAAGAATTCAAGTATAGGTAGTTTAATTGAAAGGTGACTTCACTAGTAGAAGAGTGGAGAAACAAGACATAGAAGGGAGAAAGCCCAGTAAAACTTGCTTTAGGAAGCACATCCCTGATGTGGGCAACTGAATAACTGTAAAACTCCATGGAACACACACCTCAGAGTTGTGCCAGCTGAAGAGCAGGGTGCTGGGGCATTTCTCTGGCAGCGCCAGTTATTCACTGCTTGGGCAAAGCTCCTAGTCCTTTAGGCCTGCCCTGCATATGGGTCTTAGCAGCCAGAGAAAGCCCTCAGGCAAAGAGAGAAAGGTATTAGCAGTTGGAAGTCGGGCTGGTATGCCCAGCAGCAGTGAAGGCCAAGACAGTATGCCAGCACCTGATAGCACCTGCCACAAGGGACTCTATCCCAGATCAGAATTTCTGGGTCACAAGGCACATACTATATATGTTCAGATATTATTGCACATACTATTGCAGATACTACCAATTTTCCAACCTATCATTCCAATTAACACTGCCACCAGCAGCCTAGGAGAAGAATTCCCATGGGGCCATATTCTTGGCAGTTCTTGGTATTGAGACTTTTACATTTAAGCCATTTTGGTGGGTGTGTAATGTTGTTGTTTCAATTTGTAATTCCTAGATTACTGATAATTTCAAGCATCTTTTTATGTCATTGTGGAGAAATACTTGTTCAAGTCTTTTGCTTATTTTTGTGTCAGGATGTCTGGCTTTTTCTTACTGATTTGCAAAAGACTTTATGTATTCTGGGTACAGGCTCTTTGTCGATCGTGAGTGTTGCGAATGCCCTTGGCTCTCCCTTTTCCTCTCATTAGTGTCTTTTAGTAAACAGTTCTGAATTTTAATGGGCCCTACCTAATATATTAGAACATTTTTTTCCTTTGGGTTAAGTACTTTTTTTGAGTCTTAAGAAACCTTTCCCATGATTATGAAGATATTGCTCTATGTATGCTAATTTGTAAAAGCTTTTTAGTTTTGCCCTTCACAATAAGGTCTGCAGTCCATGTAGAACTTATTTTTGTGTGTGCAGCATGAAGTAGGGTCGGGAATTAACAACTACTACAATGCCTACCCAGTTATCCCAGCTTATTATTGGAGAGAACATACGTTCCTGGTGTTCTGCACATCTAATCTTGTCATTAAATAAAGTATCCAAAGGTGCATGGGTCTATTACTGGGTTTTCTGTTCTGTTCCACTGATCTAGAGTATGGTATACCATTGCACCCTTCTTAAAGGTCTTCATAGTTGGTACAGTGAGTCTTCCCATCTTGTTTTGTTTATTAGCAATAACTTGACTATTCTTTGATTTTTGCATTCCCATATAAACTTCAGAATCGGGTTGTCAATTCTAAAGACTCAAAAGAAAGAAGAAGAAAGAGAGGGAAAGAAATCTGCTGAAATTTTGGTTACAGATCATGTTGTAGATTAATATGGAAATAATTACACTCTTTATAATATTGAATCTTCTGATCCATTTACTTAGGTATCTTTTAATTTCTCTAACAGAGTTTTATGGTGCTCTCTGTCAAAGTCTTGCATAACTATTATTAGATTTATTCTATGTACATCCTTAGTGTTTTGGTTCTATTATAAATGCTTCTTCATTTTCTGGCTGTTGCATTATATAGAAATAAAATTGATTTTTGTCTACTGATTTTAGTCTAAGAAGCTTGCTAAATTGTCGTATTAATCCTAACAGTTTATCCATGTATTCTCTTGGATTTTTATGGACACACAATCAGTTACTCTTGATTTTCTATATTTGTCTTGAAACTGACCACCTATTGAACTGTCTTATTCTAGTCATTTGTCTTTCAGGTTCTCAGGTTTTCTAGGTAAAAAAAAATCACATTAACTTATAATTAAGAGGTTTCTGTTTCTTCCTAGAGAAGTATAAGGTAGCTGTTAGGTCTGGAGTCAAGATGGCCTAAATTTGAATCTCAGCTCCATCACTTACTACGTAGCCTTAAGTAATTTACCAAATCCTGTATACCTCAATATCATCCATTATAAACCATGTCATAGGCTGGTTGTAAAAATTAAGTGAATTTATACTTAGAATTGTGCCTGTCAGATAAGGAGCACTTTGCTTAGACAAACTTTTGTCATTTCAACAATTCATTCCTTTCTAAATTTTTACTTCTTGACTTATTTTTTTCTTATTTTATCATATTGGCTACTTTTCCAACATAATATTGACTAGTAATGGTGTTTGCATGCAACATCTGAAATTTTAACACTTTGAAACATTTCTTTCTATTTTTTTTTAAGGTACATTGTTTTGTTTTGCTTTTCACATTTGGCACATCTAAAACCTAGCTGTATTTCCATATCTGGTGTTAAACTCTGCAAGAGAGAGATATTTTTTCCAAGGGAATTTCTTTTGTTGAAACTGTGTTATTCACATAACGATGGAAAACAACAATGAAGTGATATGTTTATAAACATCCCTGAGATCCTGTTGGGAAGGGAGATACCACCTTTCTCCTTTCCTGCAGATTCATTAGTGTAGCTTTAACAAGGAGGGACTCTTGTTAAAGTAATAACACTCCGTAGCATGTTTGGAATGACCTCAGGGGTATTCAGAGCCACATAGGATTATTTGCCAGTTCTATTTTAGGACAATGTCACATTCTTGAGCTTTTAAGTTTAATTAAATTTTTTTTTCTTCTTTTTTTGAGGCTGGGTCTTATTCTGTCACCCAAGCTAGAATGCAGTGGCAAGATCATAGCTCACTGCAGCCTCAAACTTCTAGGCTTAACAAATCCTCCTGTCTCAGCTTCGAAGTAACTGGGGTTACAGGTGTACAGTATTGCACCTGGCTTGTTTTTAATTAATTGATTTTTATTTTTTGCAGAGACAGGTTTTCCACTATATTGCCCGGGCTGGTCTTGAACTCTTGGCCTCTAGTGATCCTTCTACCTTGGATTGCAAAAGTGCTGGAATTACAGGCGTGAGCCACCATGCCTGACCTTCAAGTTCTTTTTCTTGAAAAGTGCATAAATATAGTTTTTGAGTCATTAAATAAATAAAAGTACCTTTCTAAACAAATGACCACTTCAATTACAGAAAATCCTAGCTTGACAGCCACAGCGTTGGTTTGGCTTTCAATTTCCTGCAATGCTACCACTGTATTTCTCATTTTCTTACAGATTTGTTTATTATACTCATCTCTTTTCTTCTGATTTTTCCATTATATACAGTTAATTACAGATTTCTGTTCTCTTCTTAATCATTTCTTGTTCCTGTTTTAGAAAAACGATCTCTCTTTTTGTTTTTTGGAGACAGAGTCTCAATTTGTCCCCCTTGGTAGAGTGAGATGGTATCACAGCTCACAGCAACCTCAACTCTTGGGCTCAAGAGATCCTTTTGCCTCAGTCTCCCAAGTAGCTGGGACTATAGGTGCCTGCCACAGTGCCTGGCTATTTTTAGAGACGAGGTCAAACTCTTGCTCAGGCTGGTCTAGAACACCAGAGCTCAAGCAATCCGCCCACCTCAGCCTCCCAGAGTGCTGAGATTACAGGTACAGGCGTGAGCCACTTCGCCCGGCCTGAAAAGCCATCTCTTTTTGCATCGTACTGTGACGAATTTTCTCTGATTTTCAAATAATAAGTCCTTTTTTCTATTTTCCACTATTTTTTCTCATCTGTCTCTTTTGTCTGTTTATTCATTCTCAAACGAAAAAAGACTCATTCAAGTTTAACGTGGGCAAATAGGGTGTGTGTTTTGCTCACGACCTCCTTTTTCTGGATGTTAGTGCACTCTTTCTCTAGACCTGCCCTAAATCGTGAATTGACACACTTAACGGACACATCTAACCAGCTTCCTCGTCATTTGGCCCTGTGGGGTCCATGGGAACTCATCTCCTGCATCCACTCCTGGGTTGCCGACAAGCCAAGCAAATAGAGTATGTGCAACAGTCCCCAAGACACTGCATGTCACTCGGTGCTCTGGTCCCTGCCTTACCCAGAGCATTCCGGAAACTACATCTTTCAGAGAGTGATACACCATCGCTGGTGTATCCCCCTAAGTTTTTGCCCAATTGCATTCTAAGAATTAACAATTCTCTCTGAGAGTTACACCCTCCAAAGGCAGAGAGGAGTGGGCAGCACTCGGGCTCTTTAAAAGGCAGCACTTGCGAGGTAGATTGATGGCTGCCGAACTTCTGAACAGTTGGAGGACTCATGTTATTATTATTTTTTATGCAGATACTATTTTTTAATCTAGTTCCGTCGGCCTTACATTTAGGTGAAAATTCCCCAGCAATGCCAAAAACATGTTGACTGCAGTCCTAGTTCTCAGTGTGGTAACTTTTATCGTTTACTATATATGTCTTTGGGATGGTTTTAGCAGGAAGTTGAAGAGAACATCCAGGCCCTCGTAGGCATTGTTAAGCCAGATGTTTCTATCCCTAATTAAATATTTGCTTTAGCAACGCAGGACTTCCTGATGGCTTGGAGGAATGCAGCTGGGCAGCCGGGCTCCATTTCCCTCTTTTCCAGGCTTCTGCATTGGCAGAATACGTGGCATGCAATTGTGATTTCAAATGCTTCGTGCCCCAAAAGATTTATTCTAATAAAAGCCACGCCAGACCAGACGGGAGGGCATCTGAGTTCTCAGGGCTCTGGCACTGCCTGGCTGCAATCAGTGATGTGCAAATTATGTCGACTCTGCGAGTTTCAATCTTTTTATCTCTAAAATAGGAGATTGGACCAAGTGATCTCTAAAGTCCTGCCATTTCAGGACTCTGGTTTTATCAGCTGTCAGATGGACCATCTGCTGTGAGAAACCTGTTCTTTGGGGCTGCTTGCTTTTGCTGTCAGAGCCTCTGCTGAAAGGACATCAAGGCAGGAGGTACTTGTCCCCACCCACCCAGCCTCCGGCAAGCTCCAACCTGCTCCAGACTGCCCCCTACACACAGCAGGGAGGAGGCCTGCACCATCCTCACCTCTGGAGATTTGCCCAGTAAGGGCCAGGACATCTGGCCCCGCCTCAGGGGGTGGGGCACGACATCAGGCCCCGCCCCCACATAAGCAAGTTTTCAGACATGCAAGAGCTGGTACTTCCTGAGTCCCCTTCAGTGACTTTGCATTGAGAGTAAAAATAGGTACAGGATATAAAAGGTGTCCTCTAGCAAACATCTTTGAGGCTTGGGAACCCGGAATGGTCACGGTCGCTACGCCGGCAGTCTGCCTTCCATTTGACAGGAGGCAGACGGTCAAGAGTTGCTGTAAGGTTTGTCAAGACCGATTTGCTCATAAACCTCCCACACCCTAGGGGAAACAGAGTTGGTGGCATGGGGAAAGAGCAGAGGTTTTTCAACTTATCGTCCACATTTTCCAAATGGGAGGAAGACGTTACGGCAGGAGATACCCATATGGTCAGAATTTTGCCTCATGTCACAGGTAAAGCCTGAAACATGGCTCAAACAGACATTCAAGGGCAATGTCAACTCTCCCAAAGAGGACTTTGGGCATCTCTGAACTTGGGGACGTGACTCCTGCACTGCAGGGCCTTGACGCTGGGGGGAGAGCGCCACCCCTCTGCTCCCCCTTCCTTCTCGCTCCTGGTTCCTGCCTTTTTCTCCTTGCCCTCTTGCCAAAAGGGGTAGAGGTTTGTCTTGCCAAGGTTTTGCCTCCACCCACAATTAGAAGAAAGTGAGGGTAGGAGAGGGAAACCCAACCCCCAAGAATGGTTCCAAGTTCATTGGCACTGCAAATCTCCCCGTGTCTACTCACAGCCTCCCAAATGGATATTAGTCCTGCCTGGAGTCTGGCCCTGAAGACCAAGTGTCTGAGGAAAGCCAGCTCTCATCCTTGAGACAAAGCCATTATGTTGCTCATCTGGCTCAGGCCAGAGATGTTTAGAGAAACCAGGGTGAAGTTAGAGTTTAGCTCTTAGGGCTCCACCATAGTCTGGACCAGAGTCGCCATTAGTGATGAGGCAGGAGTCATAAAGAAGCAGGGAAAATGGCAGGACATCTAACTGTGAACTATTTAAAGCTTTCAAAATTCAGGAAGCACAAAATAATGTGATTTTTTGTTGTTGTTGTTATTGCAGTTTTTGGCCAGGGCTGGGCTTGAACCCACCACCTTCAGTATATGGGACCAGTGCCCTATTCCTTGAGCCACAGGCACTGCTCAAATAATGTGATTTTTAAAAATAGCCCTTACCCCTTCACCCAGCCTTACCGCCTTCCAGGTGGGTGATCAATGCCTCTGGCACCAGATGGCCCTGAGTGGCCAGTGGAACTACTTAGAGCCTGAGCACCAAAGTTTGTGGGGTAGCCCCTCCTCCCCAGGTCCCTGTGGCAGTGTGCTGGCACCTAACCCTTTGGTGGCCCCAAGAAGCATGCATTACTGAGATTTACAAGCACTGACGTATTAAACACGCATTATCAGAGTGTGTAATTCTACTTTCTTGCTTCCTTGTTTGAATGCAGTGGATCCTATTCTCTGTATTATCAAGGCTCCTGAACATACACATTAGTGGCAGAGGAAGGGTGCTGTCACGCACACCATCAGCTCTCCCCTGGGCTTGTTATTCTGTCAGCACCAGAGGGTACCCAGGAAGGTAAAGGGAGGTGGTTGTTCTTTCCCTTCTTCTTACCTCAAAGATCCATAAGTTTCTCAGGGAAACCAGAGGTACAAATGTGAAGTTACTTTTGTAATTGATTTTTCCCTCATAACCCCGGTTGATTGCCTTAGTTGATCTTTCTAACACAAGTGCAGCCTCTGTGTTCTCCCTGGATTGTTCCCTCCTTACAGAAGAAGGTCACTCTCCCCTCTTTGCACAGGCCCTTTTAGGAGGGGCAGCTTCAGGCTCTCCAGCTGACAGATGAAAGGGGCTCTGTAAGCGTACTTTTCAAATCTGTGTACGTGGTTTAAGTGTCTGCTGACAAATGCAGGCTTGGGATGGTTTCCTTCCCCACCCCCACCCTCTGCCCTGGCAAGACCAAGTCGAACGATTAGAGAAAGTATTTACTGAATGCAAGGAGAATAGAACACTTCTGCATTATTTATTACGGGCTAACAATACCCATCATATGCAGAATATATTTGGACATAAATTAGTGATGTTAGGAAACACTAGTGGCCCCACACCTATTCGGATCTCTGACCCATATGTAAAAACACTTTACCTCCTATATGAGAGACTGGGGATTGGCTCTGAGACACCTTTATAAGGAAAACAAAAATCTTTAATCTTTTATTTGCTTTAGTCCTCTGGGCAGTTCATCTACTGTTGAGTAAGACTTGGAATCATGCATCCTTAACCTCATCTTCTTCCACACCTTCTTTCTTTCTCTATGAAGGCAGAAAATTTACTGAATACCTACTGTGTGCTAAGTGTTACAGCGAGCTTTTTCATGTCCCAGGGCGTGGGCATTAATATCCCCTAGATGGGGACACTTGAGTCTCAAGGTCATGCAGCAGAAAAGTGGCCAACATGGACTGGGAGACCAATGGTCTTAACTTCCAACTGAGGTTTCTTACTCTACTTTTGGCTCAGCCCTGGGACAGGTAGGCAGAGGTTGTTCTTGGCTTCTACATCAGTTATCTACTGCCACAATAATGCCGCATGACACAGAACCACAAAATGGGTGACATAAAACAAAAAACATCGGTTTTTGCTCTGGGGTCTGTGGGCTGGTTGGGTTCTGCTAACAGAAGCCATGCTTGGCTGGTTTTAGCTGGGCTCATTCGTGCACCTGCCATCAGCTTCTGGGTCAGCTGGGACCTGCTCATCCAGCATGGCCCAGGTTGGGACCGGCCATCTTCTTCAGGCTGGCCTGGGCTTGCTTGCTCCATAGCTAGGCAGAGTTCCAAAAACACGAGCTAAGCACACGGCTTTTGAGGCCTGGTCTCAGAACTGCCACGCAGTCACTTCCACCACATTCTTTGGCCAAAATAAGCCATGAAGCTGGCTTTGGCTTCCACAAGGAAGATGAATAAACTTCCCCTCTTGCTGGAGGAGCTGCAGCCACATTGCATGGGGAAGAACTGGGGCTGCTGGGCCCCATCGGTGGCACCTGCTTCTCATTAGCCTTGGTTCCCCAGGCTCTGTCCTTTCAACACCTGTTCTAGGAGTGTCCTTTCCATTCATACGAAGGCAGCAGTTCTCAACTTGGGGGTCGCAGCCCACAGGAACTGTATTAAAGGGCCACGGCATTAGGAAGGTTGAGAACCACTTTACTAAGGGCAGAATGGCTTCAGGGAGGTCACCATGAGGAACAATTAAAATGACCCTCTTCCCAAGAGGAAGGGGACGTGTTTGAGTATGGCAGAGGTTATACCTTCAGCCAACCTAACTTGGCTAAAGCAGGGTGACAGTGCCAGGCTGGTGACAGGGGGCTGCTTCCAGATGCCTCCTTCAGTAGTAGCCCCGGCCCACCCCAGCTCCTTTGTCTGACGTTTCGCTTGGGGAGCCAAGGGCCCCTCTGGCCTTCCTGAGGTCTCTGCAAAGACTCTCTTTAGCAAAGTTGCTTGTGGTTTCAGGAGGAGGGCAGGAAGGAAGAGTCATTTCCACCAGCCTCCCTGTGCCAGCCAGGTCCAGGGGAGGCGGAGGCAGAGTGGAGAGAAAGAGAGCACCACTGAACTGCAGGAGGGCATGGATGGGCCAAGGAGTAAGACAGGAGGAGTTTGAAGATCAAATGTGAAAGATTAGAGTCGGGAGGACAAGCCCTTGATTCCAGACACTGGAGACCAAAGCAGATCACACTTTGCCCTGCTGCTTGCTGACTCACACTCAAGGCTTGTTCAGGCCACATGCCCCAGCAAATAACTCATGAGCACTGACTGGGATGGCCACTAGGGGGTCCCAGAGATTAATGACACTCCTGGGGCTTCTAGTGTGGGAGGAAAGAGAATCTTTGTTCTGATTCCATCCTTGACTAGGAGGCTGGGGTAAGTATCCCGAGAGAGGTGCCTGCCCAGAATGGGCCTTCAGAGACAGCAGGGCCTGTGAACGTGTATGAAAGTAAGTCGTACCTGGCGGCCTACAGTTTCCATGACTCTGTGACCACTGGAGGGGAGAGGAGGAGAGGGTCACCAAGAAAAACGGCATTTGCCTTTGGCTTGAGAAAATGAATAAAATTGTACTACATGGAGAGGGGGGGACCATGGGAGGCAAATCTGGCACAGAGGTGACAAGGACCTTTGCCATCATTTCTGGTCCAGTTGCCACTAGGGAAAGTGAGGCACAGAGAAGCCAAGTGGCACTACCCAGGTCACACAGCTAGTGAATAGCAAAGCTCTGGGCTTAGGTCTATGAGGAACCTCCTCACCCCCATTTCAATATTCTTCTTGCACCAGTTGTATAAAAAAAAAACCCATAAAACTATCTATAAGGGTTCTAGTAGCCCTGATTGTTCCAATGCTAATAATTTGTAGCAAATCATCAGGCTGAATTCTCCAAACACAAATGGGAAGTTTGTGGTCTAGTACAAAAAAAGGTTGTTCAATGGAGGTCTGAATTCTTGGTACAAAATCCAAGTGGCGAGGGGAGTTTCCACCCTAGAACTGGGAGGATGAAAAGATTCCAACCCAGTGTTAGGTTGCTTCCCAGGGATAAGGGAGGTTGGGAAGGGGTCTTCCAAATCTAAATCCAGACTCCTGTGCTAATAGTGTCATCCTAAGCAAACCTGTATCATTGTACCTTTGCCACCAGTGAAGTGGGAATCATGCCTCTGCCCCACCTTCCTCTCAAAGATGCGGAAAGTCAGTCTCTGTGGGGAATGTAGACCCTGGCTTCAGCTCAGACTCACCCCATTGGTGAGTTCCCTACATGAAACTGACCACTCAGGGCCAGACTGTGAGGAGGAACAAATATGGGAGGGAAAAGATGTTCAACTGTGAAGAGCTTACACCAGGGCACTTGGTGCCTGTGAGCCAGATGTCAAGGCCAGGTGTGGTTCCAGGTTCCACTCCCCAACCTGTATCTGTTTCCCAGAACCAATCCCTTTACTTTGCAACACCCCACACACACATGACTCAGGTCCCATCATGCTGTGTCCAGAGAGACACACAAGGGGAAACAGGGGAAGCACCAGGCAGACAGGGCCCTGCACACATGCCCCCACACATACAAATACCCGCTCATACTCTCCCTGCTTCTTCCTCACCAGCACAGAGGCCCTGACTTGCAACACCTGTTTATTGCTCAGCATGCAAATATCCAAAGACCTCTGTCACTGGAAGGAACGTTCGTGGTGGGGGGAAAAGCAGCCTGTCCTGGTTACTGGTCTCTGCAGTGAGCGCCGTGGCTCTTCCCCATGCCTGGCCTTCCTGCCCTCCTTGAAGTTTTCTCCTGTCCCTCACACCATCCCCCACTCTGTCCTGCCTCCCTGGAATAACCCCCAGCTGGGTAAGCTTTACCACATGTCTCTGACCACGCACCTTTGGACTGCTCGGGCCTGGGCAGTAGACAGAGCTAAGGGCCAGGTACCTGGGTCAAAGGACAGCTGGGAGCAGCTGATCTTGATCTCGTGGCAGACTTGGGGTTGGAGGTGTGAAGAGTTCCACTGTGGAGAGACATCCCTCTCTCTCCCCCAGGGAAGTAGCATGTCCTTGGAGATGTGCTTTCTTTGTCCTGTTTTTGATCCCTTGCGGGAGAAAAATAGAGTGGCCACCAGGAAAAAGGCAAGTTGGTGTCTCAAGAACTCAGGGGCCTATGCCCGGGAGGAGAGCTTTCCCTCTCATAATTTTACTCTGGAAACTCAGTGGTTTGAAAACTTGGTCTATACTTTTAGGCAGTAGCTGTCTGACACCTTTGTTGTTAACCCCAGATTATATGCAGATCTATGAGGATCTTCTAGGTCCTGTCCTGGCAAAAGACACAGCCACATGACAGATCTGAGTCTGTGTTATTTCTTTCAAAGGCTGGGGTCAAAATTACAGCCTACCTCAGTATTTTCATTGTAGGTAAACACACAATTTCTACTAGTCCTCAAAACAGAAATGATCCCTCAGCCCTCCGCGTGGTCCCATGTAAGAAGCTCTTGCCTGAGAAGAGGGCAGGTCAGGAATGGCCAACAGCTTCCGGGACCCACACCTCGCCTCCCCTTGCTTGGCATGCCTGCCACTGCTTTTTTCCCAGAGAAGATAAGAGAAGAAACAGATCCAATTGTCTAGAGGAGGCTGGGCTCCTTCCACCACAGAATTTAACGTGAGTAGCTGGTTGGTGGAACCCACTGACAACCATGAGTTTGTGGTGACATTCGATCAGTCAACATCTCTGATGAACACCTGCTGTTTTGACTTTCTGGGTTGACATTCCTGGGTTTGTAGGGAGCTACTCAACACCTGCTGTTTGACTTTCTAACACATTCCTGGGTGATAGAGAACTACTTGGCACTTCCCTAGCTGTTCAGAAATGGGCACATGTTGACTATAGCATATAGTAATTTAACAACACCAAAACCATTTCTACTCTCTTTGGGCCTTATGGGGATAGCTGGCTTAGCAGTGTGGTGCTGAGAATTCTGAGGTTCACAACTTCAACTGGCTTCCAGATTTCACTGGATTGGTCTACTTTTTCTTAGAATTTCAAAGTAGATGTTCTCCCTCTTGTTTTTATTTTTCTTCAGCACCTGATCAGCTGTGTTTATAAGAATCATCAGCTAGAAAATGCTACCTATAAAAACTCTGGGCAACTTAAAGACTACTGCCTCACTCTTTTGGGCTTTGGGACTTGCTGTACACTGGCAGACTCCAGGCTACAGCTTTATGTTTGCTGCTGTGGAATCAAGTGGCTTCAGAAAGCTATAGAAAGGCATGGGCAGGATATATTGATCTGTTCATTCTCTGCAGTTTGCTGAGCGTTAAGTCCTTAACAGTTTTCTCTTAAATTAAATATATATGTGTATATATATAATATTAAATCTCTCTCTCTCCCCCAATCTGGCAAGCCAATGTGGGCCTGTACCAACACTGCCTAATCACCCTATTAAAAGCACAAATACAGCATTATCTGAAGAATAATCAATATAGGGATGAAAATTGAGAGCTGTCTGGTTAATCCCAAGGAGTGTGAATTGACAGGACCACAGCCAATGTTTGCAGAAGATATTTGCCTGGATTTTGTTGCCAGGAGATTATCACACATCACTATTTATTCAGAATCCTCTAGATGGAAGCTCAGTACCAGGTGTCCCAAGGGACTAGGCAGGGACAATTGTCGGGGAACCTGAAGTGGCAGTGGGAACAATCACACTAGTTCCTGTACTGCCGAAGGGCCTGCAGAGGTCTGTGGAAGCACAGACTCCAGAATGTGGCCCCAAAGGGTGAAAATCAGATCTCTGCAGTTGGAGCCCCAGAGGATGCCCGAGAAGAGGTCCCTGTGATATGTAGTCAGATGTGGGGCTACCTGGTGTGGGAGGAGGGTGGATTCGAGCCCTGGGTCTGCAGCAGACCTGGAACGTGCCTTCAGTCTATCACTTCCACTCCTGGCTCTCCATGTATTTCCTTTTAAATTGAAATAATTCTGGCTCGGTGCCCACAGTACAGTGGTTACAGCACCGGCCACATGCACTGAGGATGGTGGGTTCAAACCCAACCTGGGCCAGCTAAACAATGACAACTGCAACAAAAAATAGCCGGGCATGTTGGGCACCTGTAGTCCCAGCTACTCCAGAGGCTGAGGCAAGAGAATCACTAAAGCCCAAGAGGTTGAGGTTGCTGTGAGCTGTGATGCCACAGCACTCTACCGAGGGCAATATAGTAAGACTCTGTCCCTAAAAAAAAATGAAAATAATTCTACCTGATTTGCCTAACTTAGAGTTACTGGGGTAATCCAGTGAGATAGAAGGTGGGGATTTACCTATGTTATCTCACTTAACAGCCTTTCCAGAGGGAAGTGGTTTTTATTTCCTTGTTCAGATGAGGCAGACAGACACTGAGAGGTTAAACAATCCACAGCATCTCTGTCTTGGAGGTTGAGGACCAGGCTTGAATCCAGAGTTCTCCATTACCTTACACGCTCCTCTGAGTTTCTGGAAATCAGGCAGACCCTTGTACTCAGACTGAGGTGTAGGAACCAGCAGCATGGCCACCTTGTGAGCAGCACAGAACCTAACCCCTCAGCCAGCCCAGGCGTACTGTATCAGAATCCACATTCTCCTGAGCCTTGCAGATAATTCCAGTGCACTTTACTGTTTAGCCATGCCGCTGTAGAAGACTTGAGATTGAAAGCCAGGCATGGTGGCTCATGTCTATAATCCTAGCACTTGGGAGACCAAGGCAGGTGGATTGCCTGATCTCACAAGTTTGAGACCAGCCTGAGCCAGAGTGAGACCTCATCTCTAAAAATAGCCAGGGATTGTGACAGGTCCCTGTAGTCCTAACCACTCAGGAGGCTGAGGCAAGAGGATCACTTGAACCCAAGAGTTTGAGGTTACTATGAGCCATGGCACTCTACCAAGGGTGACAAAGTGAGACTCTGTCTCTAGAAAAAAAAAAAAAAGACTTGAGATTGAGCAAAAGGGAGTTAATCTCAAAATGAAGTATACTAACCATACAGAAATCGTCAGAATCCAACAAAAATGTACAGTCCTCACAGGAATAAGCCAAGAAGAAACTGCTGCTGTAAAGCTCTGAAGAGAGGGGTAGTCATTGGCTGTTTCAGCCCTTCTGCCAGAGCTTCCATTGCAGGGAAAGCTCTTCTCATCCAAGAAAGTCCAACCTCCTCCCAAGAGAGTGGGGTTTAAAGATGGAAACAAGGCTCAACGCCTGTAGGTCAGCAGCTAGGGCGCCAGCCACATACACTGGAGCTGGCAGGTTCGAATCCAGCTTGGGGCTGCCAAACAGTGACAACTACAACCAAAAAATAGCTGGGCTGGGTGGTAGGCACCTGTAGTCCCAGATACTTGGGAGGCTGAGGCAAGAGAATCGCTTAAGGCCAAGAGTTTGAGGTTGCTGTGAGTTATGATGCCACAGCAATCTACCTAGGGCAACAGCTTGAGACTCTGTCTCAAAAAAAAAAAAAAATAGATGGAAACAAATTGTGTATGTGTGTGTGTTTCATTTTCAAAGGCTTACTTTTTTTTTTCCAGTTTTTGAACTCACCACCTCTGGCATATGGGGTCAGTGCCTTACTCCTTTGAGCCACAGCCGCCACTCTGGCTTACTTTTATTTTTAAAAATGAGAGAGGGAAAAGTCAGGAAGAAAGAGTTTAGCATATCTGACCTGGCCCAGCACTTTTTCCATTTAGGGGCCCTTCCTGTCCTGCCCTTTGAGTGTCATATTTTATTTATTTTAGGAGTGATTCCTGTATGTCCCTTTATGGCACATAGTGTCCAACAGGGAGGATGGTCCATTAGGTGGGAGGAAGTTCAGCTTCTAGAATATGTTTTCTATGAGTGTTTATCCTCAGATTAAATTCTGTCTTACTACATTCAGTGTGCTAACAAACATGTCATAAATTAGTGCTTGTAAACAACAGACATTCATTTTGTGCAGTTAACGGAGTCTGGGAAGGCCCAGATCAAGGTCACTTCCTCACCATTTCCCTGCATGGCAAAGGGGACAAGGAGACTGTCAGGCTTCTTTTATGAGGGCACTAATCCCATTCATAAGGTCTCCCTCCTCATGAGTGAATCACATCCCAAAGACCCCACTTCTTAATACCATCACCTTGGGTGTTAAGATTTCAACATGTAAATGTTAGGAGGACGCAACCAATCAGACCATATCAAATACTAAAACCTAGGTTGAAAAGATGTTCCCAACACACTGGAGCAGACCCTCCATGCATGGTGCCAACTACAGAACATAAAGAGTAGGAAATGCCTGACCAAAGACTACACTTATACGCCTAGGCTTGGAGAAGTACTGAAAAGCATCCAAGCAACACCCTAAATGATAGCCAGGGCAGAATGCCAGTCCAATACCAAGAGCTTCTCAACCTGAGGAACTAGAAAATATCCAGTGGAATCTGCTTCTGAGGGAGAGGGCCCACTCTGGTCCTTGCTACCCTCCCAGCCTTTCCCTGATATGTTTTCTTGACAGTGTACAACATCCCTTGGGGGAACTGGAATTTCTTTCAAGTGATGTTATGTTAACAAATGTTCTCATATTTTAATGTTGCGATTTGCATGTTCTGTATTATTTAACCTTGTACTTCATTTTTCTGAAACACCAAATCTGTCTATAAAGGGTACTGATTTCCCTAAGAGAGTCAATATGTGTTTTGTTCTCATTGTCCCAAACATTCACTGTGCCCCATGGTTCTCAAAAGAGTCAGGAATACTACATAGACCTGGTTGCAGCCTTCTGGGAACTTGTACCAGGGAGAGGGTGACACGTAAGTTGACATCAATCCATGTGTAGATACTCATTTCTACTAAATCAAAGACTCTGTATACTAACTGACATACCTAGAAGCTTAAGGTCCTGTCATGGTAACTTTGGGCCTCTTCCCCTGCCCTTAACTCCTGTCTTCTTGTACTGGCTTCAAACTCCAAATTAGTCAAATTAGAACTGGCCAAACAAATGTTTTTATAGTCGTTCTCTTTTTTGTCTTATTTAGTTTTAATTATTCAAAAGTCTGAACAAATGGGATTGGAGGCAGGATGATTCCATCATTCTGTCCCTTCTAATTTTGTTCTGTTACCAATTTTCAGAGTCACGTGGGTAGAAGCTTTGATTTTAAGTAGCTATGCCCTCTGCCTTCAGAAGTTAATTTCAACTCAGCTGTAAACAGTTCTAGAGGGTGAATATGAAAAAGGAGTTGCCTAGACAGGCCTCCGCCTGGGGATCTGGAGTCTCTCATAACTTTACAGCACCTGATTATTAAGATAACAGATTTTTAGAGAATATTGGGGGTGGGCATGTGGGGCTACAAGAGAAAATGGACTGTGGTTGGCTTAAAACCAGACTCTGTCAGGCAGCCCTGCTGCCCTCTCCTTTCTCTTATCCCTGACTAACTAACTGATGCCTTCCATCACCCTGAGATGAAGTGGGGAGGCCAGTTATTGACAGCTGGGCAATTTGCACAATAAAGTTTTACAGTTTACATCCCCTTGTACAACTCTGTCAATGTTTTCCATAGATCACCTTCTCAGGTTATCCCACTGACTCTTCTCCCTCTTTTCTTTCCTTTCAAGCGTGCAAACGCAAAGAGCAAGAACCAAATAAAGACAGGAACAATTCCCAGAAGAAATCCCGCCTGGTGTTCACTGACCTCCAACGCCGAACGCTCTTCGCCATCTTCAAGGAGAACAAACGCCCATCGAAGGAGATGCAAATCACCATTTCCCAGCAGCTGGGCCTGGAGCTCACGACTGTCAGCAACTTCTTCATGAATGCCCGGCGCCGCAGCCTGGAGAAGTGGCAGGATGACCTGAGCACAGGAGGCTCCTCGTCCACCTCTGGCACTTGTACCAAAGCATGATGGGAGGACTCTCACTTGGGCACAAGCCACCTCCAAATGAGGACAACAGATAGCAAAAGAAAACACAAAGGAAAAAGACACCGGATTCTTAGCTGGGGCCCTTCACTGGTGATTTGAAAGCACAATTCTCTTGAAAAGAAACTTCTATTCTAGCTGTAATCATAGGCCAGGTGTTCTTTTGTTTTGCTTTGTTTTGTTTTTAATGGCTATGTAGTCCAAGTACAAGTTGAAAATTCATCTTTTAAACCAGACACTGTCCTCTGAGCATGCTAAGCATCCCAGAAACCCAAATGGGGCCTTCCTGGAGTGAGTTAATAATTCTAGTATGATGTCAGCCAAGCTCAGGATTGCTGAAAATGTCATCAGTCCCACTTTGGGTCCTGGCAACCTCTTATAGTCAGAGTTCCCACAAGTAACAATGGGAATTTGGCCTATGTAAGGACTCCTGAGTTTAGGTTTCCAAGATGCTACCAAAAGAAGATTGTGGCAACAAGAATGACCTCATTTTCTTTCTCAGTGCTTAGCCTCATTATACCACAGTACACACCAAAATTCACAGCCATAACAGAAAAAAAACATCAGTATGGTAATTACTGAGCACAAGTTTTAAATGTGGAAGTAAAAAAAAAAAAAAAAAAAAAAACCCAGAAATCCAAGGACTTGTTTTTCCAACTCAGGCATCTTTTCATTGAATGGTTTGGAATGTTTTAAGTTGATCCAGTTTGCAATTTTCTTTTCTTTACCTCCTGGAACTCTCACGTGGTCTTGGATCCGTCAAACAAATCAGTTCACTTGAGCTCAAAGTATCAAGCACAATGAAGATAAACAGAAGTAAAGAAAGTTCTGGATTCACCACATTGGGATTTTCAAGACGCCTATTGTGAAGTCATAAGGAAATCATTGGGAATATGGCTTCAAGCACATTTTGCAGTTTGCTACAAATTCTGTTTGTACATAATACAGACGTACACTCAGGAGGCCAATTTAACTGTTACGGTACATAGAGCAAATGCAACATTTTAAAAGATCTAGATTTTTTTAGATCACTAATATATCCTTCTTGGTTTATCAGTCATCTGGTTCCTCCTACTATGCATTTCAACCACCACGTAATTCATTCTTACTCTTTCTTATTTGAGTTGTTCCCTTGTCCATCCTATTAGTAAGGATGCTTTTGGTGTTTTCTAGCAAGAAAAATCCATCAATCAAACCTCCATACATGTTATTCATGACTCATCCAGTCGTAACTCTCTTCCATTGTTGGATCATCCTAACAAAACAGCTTAACAAATCTGGAGAAAACACAGCACACCAAAGAAGCAGAATACTGCAAACCAAAGACATTTATTACTTGCCATTTTCTAGCCTAAAAATACTGTGATTACTTTTAGAAATCAGAAAACCTCTGCAACTCCAGATGGCATTCAGCTCTTGTATTTGGCTCACCATCGGGCTAAGCAGACCAGCTGTGCCAAGGACGTTATTTAGCCACGCCACCCAGGGAGTGGTCTTGCCATACCAGCTCTGGTTCCTGGCTTTCACCTTCCCTTAGCTAGTGGAAGAGCGCCCACAGAATTCTGGGAGATTGCAAAGGTCACAACGTGCATATTTACCAGTGAATGGCCCCAGGTGGGCACCATGGGGGTGTTCAAAGCAAGCCAAACACTGCAATGATTCTTTACAGACACTTGAGACTGACTTTTTTATGAATTAATCGAAACCAAAGAAACTTTTTCTGCACCTACTTCTGCAACAAACAAAACTGTCCCATTAAAAAGAATAAATAAATTTGTAAGTCTATGGAAATCACCACCAACAAGAAGGAAGCACGCCAGAAAAAAAGCAAAACAGCCAGACACACTGTGTTCAGACAGACCTCTTGGGACAATTTTTTGGAAGCAGATTTTTTAAAAAAAGGGTTGAGACAAAGAAATAAGGAAAAGCCTCAGTGGCTGCTGCTTCATTTGACAACTCACGTGGTAATCTTAAAGTTGAAGATTGTCTTTAATTTGTGCCTATGCAGTTTTTTCAAAAGAACACGGAACAGAGCAACAGAAACCTCAACAGCTACAATACCAAAGATGAGGATTTCTCATACCTTTTGTTTCAGTTCATTATCTCTTCTTGCCTGGCTAAAATACTAATAGCGCCATTGATCTGTATAAAGGTAATCAGTTATGTTTCTCTGAGCAACAAAAAAAAAAGGTCATTTATTTGATTTGATTTTATTGTTTCCCTTTAGGTTTGTTTTATGGCTTTTTACCCCAACATGGAATCTCTCAAAAGGTTCCATGGACTCCAAGTTTAAGATGTTAGGATATTGAAAAATTCTCTTCTCTCTGCTCACAGAGGGTGGAGAATTACATTGTCGCTTGAATGTCCTTTGCTTAACCCTTAGACTTGGTTGCTTATGGGTTCAGAGTCTTATCATCAGGGGAGGGAAGGGAGCGAGGGTCAGGGGTAAGGGTCTTGGCAATGCAACCTCTCCCAAGCCACAGAACCAAAGAGTATATAGAGGTATTTGCAGCCTCATCTTCATGTGATTTGCATCCTAACAGGGCTTCATTTGGGGGTGGGGGGAAACATGTAAAAATAATTGCCAGTTTCTACTTTTCTATTAGCTTTTTAAAAATCATCTGTAAA
This sequence comes from Galagoides demidoff, assembly GCA_963574575.1. Classification (NCBI taxonomy): domain Eukaryota; kingdom Metazoa; phylum Chordata; class Mammalia; order Primates; family Galagidae; genus Galagoides; species Galagoides demidoff. The sequence continues at coordinate 21,628 of CAUYQV010111824.1, forward strand.
CTTGCATTTCTAATGAAAGAGATATATAATATATGAATACATATATAGATCAACTTGACATTGGTGATAACCCAAAATTATTGCTGTCCAAATTCATGTCTTGTTTCTGTCAAGTGCTTCATTTGTTAAGAATTCAGTTCAGAATTGTTCTCATTTCCCATGCCATTCTAGAGTTAACTTGCCACTGTGGATGATTTGGAGTATTCAGATATCTATGAAAGTTTCTGGGAAAGGTTTAAAGTCAAGTTCAAGCATCTCAACATTTAACCTGTTGATAAATGAATCCATGGTATCAAATGAGTTTCATTTGCACTTGGAGTCATCTCTGTTCTATGCCTCAGCCTTGGTCAAGGTTGTGAGTGAGCCACATACTAAGACCTGACCAGAACTAGGCCCTGACAGTGGGGTGTTCATCTTCTGAAACTGCTGGGAAAGCTCAGTGGTCCATTTTCACCAGCTCTGGGTTATGAGGCCATCCCAGAAATCTGTTCTCCGGGAGCTTCCGTGACCCACCTGGGTGTCCCAGATCCCCCTCAGTGAGTAGCTCCACTAGAGTGACTTCTCATAGGGGAAGTCCAGCTCCTGTTGCAATGGGTTGATCAGGCTTCCTCAGGGTGGTAATTACCAATGTGTATTGACAAGCCTGTGTGCAACCAGGCAGTAGTGTTGCTAGGGGTGGGCTAAGGGGATGGTCTCAATCCTGGTGGGAAAATATAAAGCAGGTTTGGGGAAGACTCCCAGTGTCCTGCTCCTGGAGAGCCCTGTTGTCATTCTTTGTGCCATTTACTCATTCCCACTCCCTTGGCAGGGACAGCAGCCATTGGAGCTGTAAGAGAATGTGGCTCTCTATGATTTTTGTCATTCATCATGCCTGGGGGATTATTCCCTGACTTTGCTCTTGTGTCCCTTTGTCCCTTGCTCATACTCTGTGTATCCTTTGTCAAAGGACCAAGAAAAGGGCATATTTCAGCAGAGGAGTATTCCCATGTGGATTGATTGCATCTTAGGTATTTATAGATGAGTCCTTGTGACTTGTGGCCAATGGAAATAGTTGTCCCTCTGGAGATTAGATTGAGGAATGGAGCCTGTTTGATTTGGTCAGTGATTCTTTGATACACTAATCTCAGTATTTGCGTGTCTCTGGCATTCTCTGAAGGTGTCTAGGACCAAAAGAGGCTGACTTTGTGGCCTGACATTTCAACACTGGTCAAATCAGTTCTCTGGTTATCAGAGGAAGATGCCCTAATGTAAAAGAAGGCAAGAATTTTCCTCTAAGGACTTCTGATTAAGTGTCTCATACCAGATAATGTCATATTAGAAAGATCTGCTTGCTTTAAAAAAAAAAAAGTATTTGTATACATGTATAAATATGTGTATCTATCCGTTTACATATTAAAATTTTAAGCCCTGAAGAATTTTAATTCATTAGAAATCTGAAAGAAACATTTGCTATATTGAAAGGCAATCGAATTTAACACAGTAAGTTCCCTCAAGAATTTAAATTTTATCTTTTCAGAAAAAAATAACCATTTGGTCTTGATTATTATTTATGATCCATTTCCTCAATCCAAGAAAAAATCCAGGCCTTCCTCAGCCATCAGCAACAAAAGGGACAATGTGAAGGAGCAGTCCTCAACCAAATTTCACATTCTTCCAGCTATACAAATCCAAACCTGCTCACAGTTATTAAGTGAAAAGATATTTTTTCTTTATTTTATTCCTTTATATAAAGAGGCTTGCTTTATTTTTGTTTCAATGTCATTTTGGTATTGGGGGCATAATTCTTTTCATTTCAGGAATAATAAACCAACACAAAGCCAATGCATTTCTTTTTCAAAGGAAAACAGCAACAACAATAAAGCCTCAATACCCTTTAAAAGCTTTTCCAAAATGTTAAAGAATGTTGAGATTGTGTCACACATGAAGGTACAGGCTAGCCTGAGCTAGGAAGTGTGATGCTTTCTCTGGAGATATCCAAAAAAAAGTTGTCGCTATAGCGCCTTCCTCCTAATACCCACAAGCTCTGGAAATTGTGGGCTTAAGCAATGAAAACTAATTTTCAAGCTAAAATAAAACCAAAACTAGGAAGGCAAATCTGATAGACACACAATACACACATACATATTTTCCAAATCAAGCAGTGCATTCCAAAGCCAAATATAAATTATCTTTTAAATAACTATGTCTATGCTGGGCACCCACCTGTTAGTGCCAGTAAGTTAAAGTTTAACCTATTTAAAAAAAAAAAATCACTATCACCTGCATAGAGAAGGAAACTTTCCCACTTTTGAAAAACGTTGGTAGGGTTATAGGAGTGTCTGTCTGATTTTCATGATCAAGTGGCATGACAGTCTGTTTTTGTAGGACACTTGGATTATCAGGAGGTTGCAAAGTTGGATTTGTAAAGACCTAAGAACAAGGTAGTTTCCATTGTTGTTGAATAACAATGAACTCTCTTAAAAAGTGGATAAAAGGAGATGATACATGTGGTCAAGGCCCAGACCACAAGGCCCAGACACAAATTTTTTGATGATAACTCTCTAAATTCCTAACAGATGAGGGCTGACTTCTCATTGTTGTGTTACTGATGCTGTGTGATTCTGACTTATTAGCCTAAGCAGGAGGAATGAGTAGAAATGGTAGGCAAAGAAGGGATAGAGCTGGTATACCTAAAACTTTTTGATATTTATCTGCAAAACTGGATAGATTGTTAATCGTACACCCTTGGCTGAGACTGAGTCACCTCTGCAACAACATGAGAGTCTAATTTTAAAACAAGGCCACAAAAGTTCTTACTAAGGGAAGAATGGCACCCAGTTGGTAGTATAAGTCTCAGAAGATAATGACATTGGCTTTAAACATGAATGTCTCAATACCTATTTTCTATCAATAATTTGTTTCTTTCCAAGGTGGAGGAGGGGGAGAGGATAGAGTTTATTTGTCTTAGAAAGTCCCAGAATACTTATAAAATGCAAAAATGCTCAAGATTATAATATATAGGATGTCACATCAGTAGATAGAAAACTTATCATTGAGGCTGATGGGCTATGGTGTGACTCCCGCAGGACCTTAAAAGCTTCATGTTCTCAGATACCAAAATGACGATGACAGTCACACGGCCAGAGCCTAAGCTTTCCTTAGAGGCTTTTGAGTTAGGTTGATGGACTTGACTGGCTAATACCTTTTTAGTGGAGAAAATGTACGTAAGGCAAAACACATTGCTACAGGTATGTCCATTTCATGGAAGTCTTCCGCTCTGCTTTATTTTTAGCAGCATTTCACACAGCATACATTTTGGTAGATAAGTTTGCCTAAAGCTTAGCCAGTCTGTCCAGCTTGGATGTATACGGATTTAGATACACGAACATTTCTCCTGGGTGTCTTTACAGCAACACACATTACCTGCTGGTGTCTAGATTGTGTACATGCAAGTGTGCACAGACCTGCTTAATACTATCGACTGTAATCTGTTACAATAAATACATTTTAAATCATCATTTAACAAGTACCTGGTACTTCTACAATATATATTTTTTTCATTCATTGTAACATTAAAAACCAAAGTACAGGGCGGGAGGGGGGGCGGGGGGGGGACCATATCCCGGCATCTTCACTGCGTACACTTGGAATTACTTTCATTTGGGCACATCCGAGATAAATTCAACTTTCAAGAAACCTCGTATATTATTTAGTCATCTATGTTAGAAAGACACCTATGCTTGATAACTTCGGTTAAATAGCTTTATTCTGGATCTCTCATGCTAAATCCAAAGACCTGAACAGGACAAAAAAAAAAAAAAGAAAGAAAGAAAAAAAAAGAAAAACAGTAAGGAAAAGGAAAAAAAACAGCAAAGTAAAGCTCAAACCAGTGGGGAGAGAAAGTGGGCTCTGGTTTCCATGGTTGAGACAATGGTGTGTTGTGTTGCTAGGGTGGGGGGCAGTGAGAGGGGTAGTGGTGGGTTTTTTTTCACGCTTGTCACATCTATATGGTCTTTAACATGCGCGAGCTTACAATTTATAATTTCCTGCTTTATTCTCATTTAAACTGTGGGAAAAGGTTATACATTTTCTCAGTCAGGAAATGAAGACACCCCCCCAAAAAATATTTTTTTACTTTATCTCTTTGGGTTATGACCCAACATGCTACATACCAGTAATGTAAATTAATTTATTTAAATTAGTTTTGAGTACATTCATGTATAGGATTTGGGCAAGTATTTAATTAATCCTTTCTTAGTTTGCTTTTACCCCTTGTACTTATTTATCAAAACCTAGACCAATGGTGCATCAGAGATGCAGAATCCTATTTAGAATACTCTGGAAGTTTAGTTTGCTTTATAAAGCAGTGAAATTCTGTTACAGACAGGGAAGAAATACAGGTTACAACAAAAGAATTCGGGATAGTTTTCCTTCATGAATTAACCTTTAAAATAGTCTAAGTAACAATTATTAAATTATTTAATTTAAGTTCGCAGCCCCACCTGGTACCAGGCGAACTTCACCTGCTAATTATTATTGTGGCCCTCAGCGGCCCCATATTGTAACTTATTTATTTAACTTATTCAGCATCTGTTAAAGGTGCACTGTATAGTTTATATTTTTTATTTAAAACAACAGAGAGCACTACAGTTTGTTTGCTGTCAGAACAACAGAGCAAATTTTGTGGACAAGCAATGACTATGTTCATCCTGAACCAGTGCATTCAGAAAACGTTAAGCCGAGACCCTGCTTCACCAGCCTGGATGTCGGGGCTTCTATACAGAAACTGGAAAAAAAAATAAATTTTTTAAAAATCATAAATGAAAAGAGAGAAACCCTAAAACTAGCTGCTTCCAAGAATGAACTCTGTGTGTGTGTAAAGCAACAAAACAAAAAAGGAAAAAAAAAAAAAGCAGAAAAAGGAAAAACTTTCTATTCCTAGTGAGAACCAAAGAAGGCTACCTCACTGACTTTTTCCATTTGTAATTATAATCGTGTTGATGACACCAAAGATACCAAAGATTTCTTTCTCTGTGCGGTCTGCATTTTGCTTGTGCTCTTTTATAATTTGAACTATTCTCTCTGACATATGGTATGTACAGCCACAGCTCAGATACCCCAAAGAAATAATTGTCTATGCGACGGTGGCTGCTAATTTGGAAAGGGATATTTTCTGTGTTTCTCTCATTTGTTTGCTGTCCCCTCAACCTGTTTGGGATGCAAGTTCAGATGCTGCTGCAATTGGATTCCTTAAATTCTGATCCCAGATTGGTGAAGAAAACTGGTTGGAAATGGCCTTCAGTCCTAGCCTGAGCTTCTGCCCCTGCTTTGGAGCAGCAACTACAAATAGTTCTAATTACTGAACTGTAGAAACTCTGACCATCGAATAGTTGAGCTGGAAGGGACCTTAGAAATCATTTAGTCCAAGCCCCTGTGGTCTGGAGAAGTGAAATAGTTATCCAGGTGAAGTTAGTAACTACCCAGAGGCAAAGCCCACCTGAGCCTTCTGGTCCCCACCCAGTGTTCCGTGCATTGTGTGGGGTGACCTCTGCACGAGATGTGTCAGGAATCAGCAAATAGGAAGGTGGCAATCCTGTAGCCATGAGCAGGAACTAGGGCTTGTCATTGAACATTGGCATCTGTTAAAAACAGTCCCAAGCATTTTCAGTATCTGTTAGTATCTCAACGTAGTCACGTATGATCAGTTGCTTAGTAAAGGTGGCCCGCCTTGAAAGATCAGGGCTCACACAGGGAGTTTTGCCCTAGGAAGTACATATTGATCCAAAAAAAGTGTGATGGCTTTTGAACCTCCTCATTACAAAGTGTTATATAAATAAGCTTTTGATTTGGTGGGAGGAGAA
>CAUYQV010111825.1:0-28406 GCA_963574575.1 Galagoides demidoff
GTGCCTGTGGTCCCAGCTACTTGGGAGGCGGAGGCAGGAGACTCGCTTGAGCCCAGGAGTTGGAGGTTGCTATGAGCTGTGATGCCATGGCACTCTACCCAGGGGGATAGTTTGAGGCTCCGTCTCAAAAAAAAAAAGAAAATCTCACCTCAATAATAATTTATTTAGTATTATATTTTTCTTTTTTTAAATTGATCTATTAGTGATAAATTCAGTTTTTTTTCTATGACCATCCACACCATAGATAATTATTATTGTAAGGGATTGCAGTAGTCACTTATTTTATTTTTATTTATTTTTTATTTCAGATTAATATAATGGTAATTAAGGTTACATTGTTTGCATTTTTAGGTAAAGTTCAAGGTGTAGTGGAGCCATTTACCTGGCATGTGTGCCATATACCTCTACATTTAGCCCATTAAATGAGAGCGTACCAAATCCCCTCCCTCCTTCCTCCTCCCCTTCTTGAATTTAATTGTTTTTCTCTCGTATGGGCTTGTAATTGTTTATCTACTAGTTTCATATTAATATTGAGTACATTCCATTCTTGTGATACTTTCCTTAGGACGATGTTCTCCAAATCCATCTAAGTAAATACAAAAGATATGAAGTCTTTGTCTTTCTTTATGGCTAAGTAGTATTCCATGGTATATATACACTACAGTTTATTTATCCATCAATGGGTTGATGGACACTTGAATTGTTTTCACATCTTGGCAATTGTGAATTGAGCTGTGATAAACACTCTAGGGCAAATATCCTTGTGGTAAAAATGATTTTTTTCCCACCAACAGTGTGTAAATGTTCTCTAGTGCTGTATTTTTATTTAGAGTGTTTTATGGATGGAGACTTTGTCATAGGGAGGCTAATGCCTCCTAAGCCACTTGTAGGTGCCATCGCTATCTGGGTACACAGGGAGTGATCCAAGCCAGCCGTTAGTTAGCATCTTTTTGCTGGCATGGTCTTACTGTACTCTTTATAACTTTCTATAAGCAATAATTTTATAATTCTCTATAAGCAATAACTATAGTAAAATAAAAGAAATGTATAAAAAGATAATGTCAATGGTTAATACTAGTTTTGCAGATGGAAATAAAGTTCTTAGATACTGCTATTACAGTAAATGATATGATATAATATAGGATTAATTTTGTTAATACAATTTATTTTAATAGCTTTATCAATTGCTTTAAGAATTAGGAAGAATTCGTGTTATTTATAGGATATTTATAGGATCAATAGAGTCCAGAAAGAGCTACTTAAAACCTTCAGTCATATTTTAGGGCATCTAATGGTGGAAACTGTATAATGGGAGTGGTGTTCATAGGGACTCATGGAGGGAGTGAGAAGGTTGTAGCTCCATTTGTTTTCAAGAGCCTATTCTGTTTTACTTTTTTTACAAAACTAGTTTTTTTATATTATACCTTTTCTTACTCTTTTCAATTGTGCATTTTTGTGGTTAGAAGGAAGATAAACTCTAGTTCTCTAATATTTCATTTAAGCACATGAAACGTAATTTTTAGGGATCTGAGAGACAGAGACTTTATACATTGTTAGAAAGACAGAAGATTTATCTTAAGAAAACTTACTTTTATGAAGCAGCTGAACAAGAGATTATTCTAATTTTTTCTAAACTATAGTTGGTGGATTTCACTGCCATTATTTTTGCAAACAACTGAATGGATTAATGCACTGATCTCTGAATATATGACATAATACGTAAGTACTGAATATATAATGCAATGCTGTGCTGTTATTAGATTTCATTAACTGGGTCAATAACTACTCTGTAAGTAATGTTCATTATAATGCAATTATACTTTGAAGTGTCACATTTTTGAATTATTGAAGTCCTCTTTATTGAATAATTTATTTAAAATTTAAACTTCATCTATTTCTGAAAAGGATTTGAGATGACTTCTAATTATTTGGAGAAATCTCATTATACTTGAGTATACATTGGCTATAATTATAGAAATTTGCATTGTCTGTATAGGCTGCTTCATTCTAAATTAACTTCTATCCTTAAAACAGCTCACTGGTGTTATGTTTGTAGAATACATTTCTAAAATTATTTTTTTGCATCCTTTTCAATGATTATGAATTAAATTTAACTTTCTAATTTTCTTTTACATATATAGAAAGTTAGGTCCTTCTATTTGATATTTGAAGATAAATGAAAGAGTATATTTTCCATTTTTGACCATTAAATCAATTGGTCTTATCTTTAAAGAATGATATAGTCGAATCATCTTTCTTGTTTTCTTAAATACTTAAGAAGTAATGCCTTTCTAACACTACTTTGTTTTATCTTGTGGTTTCTTTGCTACTTTTCTGTTTTTATTTCCTCTGACCTCTTATTTCTTTTTTTCATTTTAACATTTTTCTCTTCCCCAATATCTTAAATTTTGTATGATAATTTTTTTTCCAAAAAAGTTGTATTTTGTGTATTTCTTGGGATGAAGAACTTGTATTTTTCTATGATAATGTATATCATGTATATTATTATTTTCATTATTATTTTCTGTATAATAAAAGTTACTCTCTGAAACAGTCCTGACACAGGAACATGTCTATGAAGAGTCTAAGATTTATTTTTTATAACTGTTAAAAAAATTTTTATAGAGTAAGCTAGTATTGCTGAAAAGAAACAAAAATGCCAGCCATAACAATGAATGAGTTTATAAACTCTGAAACATAAAAGGTTAAATGTTCCCAACGAATATTGGAATTTTTAAAGAAAATTTTTTATGATCTCTTGGTTATTGTAGTGTATATATCTATCTAGATTAAAAAACAAATCAAAATAATGAATAAATTGGATATTTTCTTCTTTCTTTTACCAGATGAAACAAACCTTAATTAGATCCCAGTTTGCTTGTACTTATAAAGATGAATGCATGATAAACAAGGATAATTGGAATAAGGTTAACTCCACATCAAAGCCTTTGCAGGTTCTTCACATGGAAACTGACCTTTCTGGTAATTGACCTGTATTTGAGTAATTAAGTAACAATTTAATTTTAGTCAACTAGTTGATTTTAACTTAGGTAAATCTAGATTATGTTTTTGCAAAATATTATGAAGTTTAAAAATTTACATTTTTAAAGATACTGAGTTTATTTAAAAGGTTAAATCTAAGTACAGAATTATAGGTAGAAATAGGACACAGTTAAGTTTAAATAATTTGTAGCATTTGTTTAAGGGTTAAAGTCCTGCCTTCAAAAGACTATTTGTTGGTAGGGATTAGAGAGGTGGCATGGTAAAATGAAAAGTAATGTGATAATAATGTAAATATATTTGTTAATCATATAATTTGTGATATTGTGTTATTTTAGATAAGTTTTTAAATACTTTTTAAGCCATTTTTAAAATTTATTGTAAAATTCTCATGAGGAATATATCATATATATAATTCCTTTCCCCTTTTCATCTTGCATAACAGAGGGTATAAATTCACCTGTTGGAAGATCATCAATTGGAACAAGCTTTGGAAATGTTCATCTGGACAGGAGTAAAAATGAAAAATTATCCAGAAAATCAAGTAGTCAGACAGGAAATAAAACCTCAAAAAGGAAACAGGTGGATTTGGATGGTGAAAACATTCTCTATGATAACGGAAATGAATCACCTCAGCATAAAAATGTTAAGATACCCAGGGCATCTGACAATTCACAGAATAAATTGGAATGCAAACTAGCCAGACTAGCAAAAGGCAGTAAGTGTACTACCAAGAACAAATTGATTATTGGCCAGACAAGGTTAACTAGGTTTTTTAAACTATGAATTTGTCTTTTATATGCTTTAGATTTATGCATATGTAAAACTATTCACCAGAGACACACTTAATTTTTAAGAGATCAATGTGTAAATGATTATGCTCTATTATTTTGGTGTGGAGTTTATGAAGGTTATTGTGTTAAGCATTGTTCAAAAATACCAGTAAGTCATAATTATGCAGGATTTTCACAAAGTTTAATGCACAGAAAAAGTATATCATTTAGGTTAATGATATATCTCAACACTGCTTTCTTTTAAAACAGACATTTAAAATAATGCGCAAGTTATAGTAACATTAAGGGCTTTTCCTCCCACTGGCAATTAAATGATTTTGTTGTTTTCTTGAAGGGTGATGTGGACCAACAGGTATTAGACTTGCCAACAAGGTCGGTAGACTCTTCCCAGCATACACCTGAGCACTGAAGGAAAAAAAAGTTTAAATTATTTAAAGTACTATACTTATAACACAACACATACTAGACAAAAAAAGATTGTATTACAACTACTTCTGAGTAAACCGAAATTATAATAACTGATTAAATGCATTTTGTTGTTTGTTTGTTTAATTTTTTTTAAAGATGGGGTCTCCCTGTGTTGCCCAAGTTGGTCACAAGCTCTTGAGCTCAAGTGATCCTTCTGCCTCAGCCTCCCTAATAGCTGGGGCTATAGGCATGTACCACACGCAGCTTAATTAAATTCTTTTTAATCCCACATTTTTGGCAGATATCAGTTGTAATTGAAACATGGTCTTATTTGATTTTGTTACGATTAGGTCCAAGTTCAGTTACTCAAGAGTTCTATTTCAAGATGTAAGAACTGAAGTTTAAAAAGACTACTCACTGTCAAAATCTCTCCTTCCTATGGGAAATTTAGCTGAGTTTTCTTCATCCCCAATTTCTCTCTTTTCTTGTGTTGATTCAATATTCTGAACTCCATTCCCAGCTGGGAAAGCTACAGATCCTTTCAGTGCAAGATAAGGTTTTATAGCCAGATTCAGTGGCAGACCATGATTTAAGAAATTATGTTTGGAGCCTGTGTTCTGTAAAAAGAAATTTGTTTTTTAGCTGTCTTATTAGGAATGGAACTATAATACAGTTGTTTAATATTCTTACTGATCAATTCAAAGATGCTCTGGCCATTTTTGACTCTTTAAAAATACTTTGGATACAAGTTTATTGGGGAAAAAAAAAGAATACAGGATGGAAAAAGCCACTTGGTATATATGAAATATCATCAGTTGTTCTAATGCATACTATGACTATTTGCATATACTTTTGTTTATAAAATAGAGGTATCAATTTTACTATTTGGAGGATTTATAAAAATCATTTAAATTTTCATTGAAATAAATGACAAATTGCATTGGTTAAATTTCCACTTACCTTTGAATTTTTGTTTTCTTCATTGTTCATGAAACTGCTCTCATCATTTTTATATTGTTCCAGGGAGGGAGCGACAACTGATTTTTCTGCAGTATCTTCCTTCTGAAAGGCTTTCCCCAGCCTAAATGTATTAAATACCATGTCATCTTCTAAATTTCTTATGGACTTAGATGCTGAAAGTAAAATACCTTGAGAAAACAAAGAAAAAGTTAGTATTAATATGTAGGAAGAGAGACTCATTTTTGCCGTTCTTAGTTTGCTGTTCACGTAGCGTTGAAGGATGTGCAAAATGAAGAAAAATTTCTCAGTCAGTCTGCCTGGTAAATGATTCTCTACCTTTATATATTTTTCAGCTTGAATAGAAAGCGCATAAAAGAATTATACTTTCATCATTTTAGAAATGATTCATCAGATTGAGGCTAACCTTTTGTATAGCTGCTAATACCTACATTGTTTTGGTTTTAGTGGAATATTATTTATTTTGAGTGTGAATTTTCTCAGAATCTGATTAAAATCCTTGGTAGAGTGCTTTCTGTTGAGTAGATTATAGTCTCTTGAAAATGGGTTGTTATTAAGGAAGACCACAGGACATCAAGCTCTCTCTATATTGTTTCCTTCTGTGTATTTTCTGATTAAGTAAGATATTAAAAATGAAGTTATTTCATTCAAGGATGATAAGGATAAAAGTTTTATTTCCTTTTAATCCTGATTAAATTGACATAATCTTCAAAAAGGATTTTTTATGAATACTTGATATAGTCATTGGTGATTAAAGTACCTATGCCTGTCAGTGTGAACAAAAAGCCATTCATGCTATGTGAACAAGTGACCCTGTCAGATTTATTTTATCTCTGCATTTAGAAAAGGATAATACTTCCTAATATTTATTGATGGCTTTAGCAATTAATGAATAAGAGGTACATGAAAAGATTATTTGTGCCCCATAAATATTAATTTTAGATGATGATGTATGTTTATAACTTCTAATGAAATATTTCATAGTTAATATCTAACTTTGAGTCCATTGAATAAGAGAATGGTATTTGTTTGTTTGTTTGTTTAAGTTACAGAGTCTTGCTCTGTCACCATCCAGGCTGGAGTGCATGATCATAGCTCACTGCAGCCTCAATCTTCTGGGCTCATGCGATCCTCCCATTTGAACCTCCTGAGTAGTTGGAAGTATAGGCATGAGCCACTGTACCTCACTATTATAGTGTATACTTCTAGGTGTGGCATTTCTGGGTCATAGAGTACATTTATGTTCAACTTTATTAATACCAAAGTGTTTTCCAAAATAGTAGCAAGCAGTTTATGATTCTACCAATAGGATATGACAATGACTATTGCTCTGTATCTTAGCCAACAGTTGGGTATCTCATTGTTCTTTTAATTTCTATTTCCCTAATTACCGAAGAGGCTGAGTGTCCTTCCATATTTTTATGAACCATTTATCTTTCTTTTTAGGTAAAAATATGCTGTCTTTTTTTTTTGCTTTGTCTGTTTTTCTATTGGATCATCTTTTTCTAATTGATTTACGGGAGTTCTTTATATATGCTAGATATTAATTATTTCTTAGTTATATATGTTGCAAATATTTTCTCAAGTTTTAAACTCCTTTAAAATATCTTTTGTTGTACCAAAATTCTTTTCTTTTTTTTGAGGCAAGAGTCTCACTCTGCTGCACAGGCTAGAGTGCCATGCTGTCATAGATCACAGCAACCTCAAACTCTTGGGCTTGAGCAATCTTCTTGCTTCAGCTTTCAAGCAGCTGGGATTATAGGCGTGTGCCACTATACCTGGCTAATTTTTCCATTTTTAGTGTAAATAGGAGGTTTCACACTTGCTTAGGCTGGTTTGGAAATCTTGAACTCAGGCAATCCAACTGCCTCGGCCTCCCCAAGTGCTGTGATTATAGGCATGAGCTACCATGCCTGGCTGGTGTATCAAAATTCTTAATTTTCAGGTTTAAATTTTTCATTTTTCTTTATGTACTTTATGTACTTTATGTACTTTATTTATTTATTTATTTATTTTGTCACCCACTTTGTCACCCTCACAGCAACTTCAAACTCTTGGGCTTAAGTGATTCTCTTGCCTCAGCCTCCCAAGTACCTGGGACTACAGGCGCCTGCTATAGCACCCAGGTAATTTTTGGTGGTAGTTGTCGTTGTTTGGGGCAGGCCGAGGCTAGATTTGAACCTGCCAGCTCCAGTGGATGTGGTCCTTTTAATATGTTATTTTTTGTAAATACTTCCCAATACTTCCATATATTTTCTTCTGAAAGTTTAAATGTTTTGACTTTCGCATTTAAATTCTTAATGATCTGGAATTTTGTGTGTGATATAAGGGACACAATTCTCTTTCTTCAATCCCCTTACACATTTCTTGATAAATGCTTTCTCCAATCCCCTTATACATTTCTGGATAAATGCTTTCTGTTCCTACTAATCTGTATGCCATTTCCATAGTATATCAGCCTTCTATGTATGTATGGGCTCATTTTTGAACTCGATTCCACAGCCATAATTATAATCTTAGTTAATACAACTTTAAAATAACTTTTGAAATCTACTAGGTTTAGTTTCCTGGACATCTACTCACCAACCTGTTTTTCTTCTATAGCAATTCCTTGACTTTCTTGGCCATATTCTTTCCATATAAATCTTAAAATCAGATTTTTAAGTTCTGTGAGAAAACATGATGGGATTTTAGGATAGAGATTGAGTATTCCTTTTCCAAAATACTTGGGATCCAGGAGTGTTTTGGATTTTGGATTTTTTTAGAATTTACAGTATTTGCATTAAATTGATTGAGTATTCTAAACCTCCAAATCTAAAATCTGAAATGCTCCAATAAGTGGTGTTTTTTTGGTTTTTGGGTTTTTTGAGGGTCACGTTCACACTTGAAAAGTTTAGATTTTGTAGCACTTTGGGTTTTCAGATTTTGGATTTGTGATGCTCAACTTGTAATTGCATTGGTTCTATAGAATGCTTTTGGAGAGATATTGACACTCTTAAGACAATTTATTTATTATTGGTGACCATGATACTTCTCTATATTTGTTTTGATCTTTAATCATTTAGTAACATTTTCTTCATAAAGATTTTGCATGTACTTAGTACACTATTATTATTTGTGAGTTATAATTAAATTTCCTAATTTTGGTTATTATAGATGGTATCTTTTAAAAAAGTGACCCTAACATTCCTAGTACATATATATGGAGTTGGCTTTTGTGTAGTGATTATATTCTTTTTAATTCTAGCAATTTATAAGTGTATGGATTCTTTGGAGTTTTCTATAAAGATAATTGATATAAATTAATGGCCTTTATTTCTTTCTTATAAATTTGCCTATATTGTATGTTTATATGTTTGTGTGTCTTGCTGGTATGTTCATATATGATGGACAGAACCTTCAGTAAGTATTAGACGTGGAAATAATAAGACATCCTTGCAGAGTTACTGATTTTATAGAAAATTATTTTAATGTTTCATCATTGAACATGATAATTGCTATAGGTTTATTATAGACATTCTTTATAAAGTGCAGGATGTTTCTGGCTTACTATGAGTTTTTTTCATGAATTCTGATTGAATCTTATTGAATGCTTTTCCACATTCTCCTTAAGTCTTTAGTAAATTAAATTAACAGATTTTTCTGGTGTTAAACTAACCATGTGTTTATGAAACAAACTTTTAAATGATATTATTGGATTTAATTTGGCAATGTTTGGTTTAGTATATTTTACATTTATTATTGTGAATGAAATTGATCTGAAATTATGCTTTTTTAAAATTTTAAGTAAATTTACTTTAGGTTTTAATTATGCTTTTTTATGTTGATTTTGTCTGGGTTTGACATTAATGTTTGTACTAACTTCATAAAATGAATTGAGGGCAAGATTTACTTTTTCTTTTGTCTCTTATTAAACTATTTGTACTTGATGTTTTCTTGGTGGGATTTTGGTTTTTTTAATGATTGATTTGCTTTCTTCCATGGTTATGGGAATATTTAGCTTCTCTGTTTCTTCTTTAGTTTGTTTTAGGATTTATATTATTGTATAATTTGTCTATTTAATCTAAGTGTACAGGTATTTTCTCAGAAGTAGATGTAATTACCTATTGATTCTGTTAGGCACTTTTAAAATCTTTTGGGGCAAAACTCGTTTGAGTATATCTATAAACAAAAGACTCTGAAATCCTCTGACTTCTTTGATCTTAGTGCTTTATCTTTTTAATGTTGTTGGCTGTTTCCTGGTTTGTTTCCAGAGATTGAACCAACTTTGGAGGAGGCTGTTTAATCTATAAAAATTCCTGTTAATGGTAATCTTTTTTCTTAGGTGTTATTCTGGCAGTGTAATAAATATTTTAAAATTATGTATTTAGTTTTAAATTTCTACTGGATAAATGGGTTTGGCTGATCTTCACCCAAAATTGGGACCAAGTACAAAGCATTTTTATGATTTAGAAAAGTTAGTTAATATTTTCTTTTATTTCACTTCAACTGCCCTAGTCTATGAACATTATGAAGTTTTCCCATAACCATTTAATTATGGAGATAGTTTACTCTGATGTCTAGTGGAGCATAGTAGATTTCTTTCTCATTGATGCTGAAAAGGAAATATCTCAAGTGGTAGAAAGGAACTTTAAAAAATAAAGAACTATTGTCAGGTGGGCTTGGGTCCTTCAGAAAACCTTGCAAAGGCAAAAGTTTATGTCAAATGTGATCTTCATTTTCTGCACTACCACTAATGCTGCCTATTTATAAATCACTTTATTAAATTTTTTCCCTCCAATTAACATATCTTTGCTATGCTTTGCCAATAAATTCACTGCAAATGAAATGGCAATTGATCATTAGTTTGCTGAAAATCAGGAATTATTTAATGGCTAATTTTATAAATGTAAATGCCAATATTGCTACTTATATTGTCAAAAGATATAAGAAAATTTAAAATTGCTTCTCAGATTTCTATAGCGAGCAACCCATATACTTCTTGTTAGATTCTGCCATTAACATTTTATTTCTGTCCCTCTATTCTTTTATCTCTTTATTAGTCATCTTATTCATTTAATACATTTCAAAGTGTATTGCAAATATTGGTATATTTTTCATGAAATACTTCAACATGCATATCAACTGGGATTTAATACTCATTTACAGATTTTTCTTTTGAGGTAAAATTTATAAGAAATGAAATGTATAAACCATAAGTGAACATTTGCCGAGTTTAAACATTGTATACACCTATGTAACCCAATCTCCTTTCAAGATAAAAGATATTACCATTGTCCCAAACATTGTCTTGCCTGTTTACAGTTTATTTATACCACCATTTCCCTTCTCTTCCTGTCACCCCAAACCTCTGGTCTGAGGCAATTGCTGTCTAATTTTTTCCACTGTAATTATTGTTGCCTGTTCTGGTAGGAGGTGGATCAGTGTGATGTTGGTCAAAGGACACGAGATTTCATTTGGTGGGAGTAAGTTCTAGATCCTGTTGTACAACCTTGTGATTATAGTTCACAACACTATTGTATACTTGAAAATTGCTGAGAGTGTAGATTTTAAATGTTCTGTGGTAACTTTGTAATGTATCAGCTTGCCTGGACTGAACTATATTTTCCAGAATTTCCTTATCTTTATCTGTATGTTTCCAATTGGAGTGGGCCACAAGAGATGTTTTTGCATGTGATTTGGAGAGAGAAGTGAAACAGAAGTCTCTCATAGTTCACACATGATGTCGCTTATCTGCTGCTTCATCTGTTGGCTAAGATAGCATTAAGGCCTGTTATTGATCCACTTTCCCCTGGATCCACTTTCAGTGTCTTTGAATCCTGGGATGTATGTATGTCCACTTCTTTGACAAAGGGCACTAGCTCTCCTGAAGTCATCTATACCACTATGTCAAATGCAGCAAGATCTGATATGAGTTTCACTTTATCCTCATGAGTTTCAGCTTATGCTAGTCTATCTAGCTTGTCCTTGTTCTCCCCTACTTTATATCATCTTTCCTTCCCAATTGCCTGCCCTGTGGACTCCAGCATCAGATAGAACAGTCTGCTTAATGGAGACTGCTAAATGAGCTCCCACAGTTGGATGAGATCAAATCCCTGTAACATCGTGTATGTGTTTCTATATATGTATAAGTATTTGGTTCTGCTTCTCTGATTGAATTCTTACTGATATATTTCCCAACTTTTTTTATGAGTCTAGTATAAACTTGATAACTAAAATGTGATAAAGATATTACAAGAAGGGAAAATTATAGGCCAGTCTTTCTAATAAGCACAGATATAAAATTCCTAGAAAATATTATCAAATACAATTCAGTTACATGGGAAGAATCATATTTCATGATCAAGTAAAGTTTATTTCAGGAATGTAAAGTGGTTGAATTTTCAGAAAAATTAACAAAATTCACTATTTTACATGAATAAAGGAGAAAAAGCATGGTCATCTCAATAAAGGCAGAAAAGCACAGTGATCAGCTTTGCTAACTGCTATTGGTTAGTTAAGACAAGAACTGAGAATCTATCTTTGATTTGCCCATGGGGTGGTCATTGGTGACCTGATGAAGCAAGAATATTTCAGTGACACTGGCAGGCAGTGAAAGAAGAATGAGAAAAAAGTAAGTGACATTGAATATAAATAATGTGCAAATGATTTATATTGAGGAATGCAGGAAAAATTGGGTTGTGGACAGAAGAGGGTATAGGGTCAGGGAACATTACTATTCATAGATGGAAGATACTGTAGCATGGTGAGAAAAGAAGTGGCATTGCTGAATTTGTGGGGCACACGTAACAAGGTTTCACATGCTATTGAGACAGTATAACATAAAAAGGACATTCATTCTTTTTCTCAGTTTTTAAGTATGTATGGTACAAAAAGATCAGTGAAGTGGTGAAGACTATGAGTGTTTGTTGTTCATAAGGTGTAGTACGAAGATTGGAGAGGGAAGAGAGGAAGCACAGAGCTGTTTAGAGATCAAAGTAGGGGAAGATAGGTGCCTAGAGAGGCTCGCATCTGGGTGGAGAGCAAGGGCAGCAGTACATGGTGTGGTGGATTTGGCCAAAGAATTAGTCCTGGCACTGCCTTTGAAGGTGTACATGTGTGTACATGTTTGTGTGTGTTTGTTGTGTTTATGTAGTTAGCAGGGATGGGTAGTGGTGGGCATTTAGACCACTCCGTATTCAGCAGTGGAATAAGGAGTTTATGCTTCTGAGAGAGTTTGAATCTAGTTGATATGTTGACTTCAGTTTTTTTGTAAGAATAAATTTGAGTCTATCTTTAATTTGAGGTCTCAGAAGAAAGATTGAAGTTTTCCAGGACACAGGGTTGTAGGGAGTTCTTAGAGACTCTTTCTAGATACAGGGAGTAGCTGAAAGTGGTGAAGGTAGTAAAGCTCCTCTATTTTGCTCCATCAGGGGTGTCTCACCATGCTCAATGCTAGGTTTGTTGGATGGTGGGATGGAGATAAAGGGGGAGTTTGTGATGTTCTACTATAATTAATTTAGTGAATATGAGACCAGTTGTGAAGGAATATTGTTATTCTCAAGCTTTGTTCTAGTGTTTCAGCTGCTACATGTGGATTAATTGATTTAAGTAATTATGTTGCAACAGTATATATTTGAATTATGAGCCTGCCTTGCATGTGGTTTCCTCTTTTTAGTTAATTGTATATGGATTTGAATTTATCTGGGTCTGCAAGCACTAGTGGACAAGGCCACTTCCCTGGATCTCATTACTAGATGGTGTGTTGCTCTTAGTGCTGTGGAAACAGAATTAATAAAATTGTTTAAAAAGTCAAATAAAGAACCAATTGTAGTGAATTGTACATCACCAATTTTTAGAGTTTTAGACTAATGTCTTGAGAATTGCCTTAATACCTCATTGTCACAAATCAAGATAAAGGTAACATGAAGAGTTATATAAACAGGGTTAAAATTATGTTAGTTACTTTAGAAAGTAATTTTTCATTTACTTTGTAAAGATGAGTCTTGGGTATTGTTTTGATTGTTAGTAATTTTAGAGTCATCTGATAGCATGTTTACAGAACAGCAATATGATAGCTTTCAACATCCGGTTACCAGCAAGACTTGTTATATTGTATACATTGATCCATAATTTCAGGTTTCTTCACCATTATGGAAACAATGCATTGAGTCTGCATTGTTGCACATGTTAGGAATCTTATGTTTGCACTCTCAGGGCTGTCTGTAGCCCTCACACATTCCTACTTATCTTGTTGAGGATTCTAGACTTTCAAAACATTTTGAAAGGTAGAGGTTTTAGTATGCAGGAGGAATGTATGATTTAGTTGTTCAACTTCATTTTCTTTTATTTGTGATATAGCTTGGATCAGATGAAAGCATTTTGCTAGATATTGGTATACATGTCAGTCTTTTATTTAATGTATTTATTATTCTCTCTCTCTCTCTCTTTTTGTTTTTTACCATCATTACTATGTTTACAATATTCCTTGTTGTTAAAATTCCCTCATCTTTTCCTTTCACCTGTCTAAATCCAAAGTGTCCTTTAAGACTTTCTCTTGGAGCTTTCTCTGAGCACTATAGCCAAATCTTCTTTTCTGAATTCCTATATTTGTATATGTTATTCTGTTTAAATTGGTGATAATCATTAGTTTATCAAGGCTCTACATATTTGCAGAAGCTTGTCTTTTTTTTTTGCAGTTTTTAGTCAGGGCTGGGTTTGAACCTACCACCTCTGGTATATGCGGCCAGCACCCTACTCCTTTGAGCCACAGGCACCACCCCAGAAGCTTGTCTTGATGGCTTTATTTCTTTTCTTAGGGTAAGCATGAAACAGTTTATTGAGAAAGAGAAAGGTAAGTTTACAGAGCAACACCAAGATATAGGCCTAGAGAGGAGGATACATTCGCCATAGACAGCAAATGGGCCCCCATTGTCGTGACAAAGAAAAGGCAAAGAGGCCTTTATTTTTTCCTGGTTTCCTATATCCATGTAACTTTGGAGTGCCTTCCCACTGTAGGCCAGGTGACCTCCCCACACTTTGACTCTGGCCTCAGGCACATGACTTGCTATAAGCTGAAATGTTATCAGCTATCATGCAAACAGAGGATTGAGTTGGTCTTGCACATTGGGAATCCCCCCCCAACCCCCCGAACTGCTGCCATCCCCATGAGAATACTTTCTGCTAGTCTGCTGGAGAGAGCCACACAAAGGAGAGCCATGTTACTCCATTATAGCAATTCCATTTGAGGTCAGCAGAGCTGTCTAGCTGACTGCCAGCTGACCCCCAAAGCATAAGCATAAATAAATATTTATTGTTGTATGCTTTTGGAAGATTTGCGTGTGTTTGTTAACAGTATTATTGCAATAGATAATTAATACAAATGTCCTACATGACCTAGCCCATGCAGTCCTTGCTAAGTTTACATTTTACTACTCCCTTCCTCTTGTCATTCTCCAGCCCTATTGGTCTTGTTTCTGTTCCTACAATATGCCAAGATAATTTCTGACTTAAGAACTCTTCCCTGCTATTCCCTCTCTCAGGAGCATTTTCCTCCTACCGTGTTTCCCTGAAAATAAAACACTGTCTTACATTTATTTTTCCTCAAGAAGATACACTAGGGCTTATTTTCAGGGGATGTCTTTCTCTCCACACCGAAATGCATGGTGAGGCTATGTAGATACGCTGCATAGCCACGCCCATCACTAGGTCTTATTATAGGGGTAGGGCTTATATTTAACAAATGCATAGAAATCCTGCTAGGGCTTATTTAGGTCTTATTTTTGGGGAAACACGGTATTATGTATGTGGGCATTTACCACTTCCATCATGAAGCTTGGCTCAAATCATGGTTTCTAAGTGTGCTTTCTTGATCCTCAGAGCTAAAGGAGCCTCCTTCCCAGGCATTTCCTTTTCCATTTCATTCTCTATATTTTACACTATTTCTGCCTAAAAGTATCTTATTTGTTTACATGCTTACTGTCCATCTCCCCCAGTGTCTATGAGGACATCTTCTATCCAGAGTATCAAGAAAAGAGTCTGGCATGCAATAGCCTTTCAAGTAAGCATGTGATAAATGTGTGAATGATTTTTATGATTAAGGGAACAGGTGGTACAAGGTATGATAGGTTCTGGAACATGATGGAGTATTTATTAATTTCCTAGCTCTGCTAGGACAAATTACCACAAACTTTGTGGTTGAAAGCAACAGAAATTTATTCCTCAGGATTCTGGAAGCCAGAAATCCAAAATCAGCAGGTTAAAGGGCTATATTCTCTTCAGGAGCTCCAGGGCAGGATCCTTCCATGCCTCTTCTCTTCTGGTGTTCATCGGGTTGTGACTGCGTGTGTTTCTATTCTGCCTTCACTGGTCTTCTGTTAATGTCTGCCCCTAATCTTTCTCTGCTTCTCTCTTGTAAGGAAGGATTCATGTGATGACATTTTAGGGTCCTCAAGGATTATCTCCTCATCTCAAGAACCTTAAACAGTTGCATCTGCTGTCAAAAGAAATATTTCAATCAGATTAAACTTAACAGTTTAATTGAGCAAAGAACAATTTGTGAATTGGGTAGCCCCCTGAACCCAAATAAGTTCAGGGAGACTATTGTGCTGTGTGTGATTGGAGAGAATTTATGGACAGAAAAAAGGAAGTGACATACAGAAAATCAAAGTAAGGTATAGAAACACCTAGATTGGTTATAGCTAGCATTTGCCTTATTTGAACTTGGTTTAAACAATTGGTCACTTGTGATTGCCTGAAATCCAGTAATTGGTAGGAGAGTAGGTTATGGACTGTGTATGCTTCCAGTTAGGATATAGTACATTTTGTACAGAGAAACCTTTAGTCTAAACTTAAAATATATAAGGAGGCAGCTTTCAGCTAAACTTAATTTAACGATTCTTCCCCTTTTTGCCCTCCATTTTTATCAGCCTCTCAACTTTCATTTTTATTAAGAGATTGAGTACAGAGTCTTGCTCTGTCACCCAGGCTAAAGTGCAGTAGCATCAACATAGCTCACTGCAACCTTGAATTCCTGGGCCCAAGCAATCTCCTACCTTAGCCTCCTGTAACTAGGACAATAGGCACATGCCACCATGCCCAGTTAATTAAAAAAAAAAAAATAGGGTGGCACCTGTGGCTCAAAGGAATAGGGCGCTGGCCCCATATACCAGAGGTGGTGGGTTCAAACCCAGCCCCGGCCAAAAACTGTAAAAAAAAAAATCTCTATCTATCTATCTACATATATATATATATGTATATATATATATATATATATATAAACAGGGTCTCACTGTGTTGTCTAGGCTTGTCCTGAACTCTTGGCCTCAAGCAATTTTCCTGTATTGGCCTCCCAAAGTGCTAGGATTACAGATGTGAGCCACTGCATCTAGCCAACCTCTCAATTTTGAAAGATTCACCAAAGCTGTGGGTATTGATGTCAGTCTGTCACCATAATTAATGTACTTATTTGGTTTCAAATCTCACTGGGAAATAGCAGAATAGTGGGTTTTATAAGATGGCAATAAGAACTTCCAGCTACTTTTTTGTGAGAATTGGAGCAGAGGAGACCTCCTTATGCTGAAATCTATTTTGGGGAGAGGAACAAAAACCTGATCTATTTTTAAATCTATTTGCTTGCTTAAAGTTTTATTTGATCATGTCACGTTTAGTGTGGATGACTCATTTTGGTTTGGAGTCTGGCCTGTCTATAACAATGACCTCTCATAATTTTGTTTAACTAGGATCCTACTTAGATAAGAGGGTGGCCAAAACTTAGGGCTTTAGCAGTGTTCTCAGTTACCATCATTGTGAGTTTCCAGTCTCAGCACATGGTTCATAGGTTATAGTATTTTTGTAGTCATGCATTTCTTTGCGTTATTGTCATTCCAGTCAGAGAGACCATATAACATTTTATGAGTGGCTGCGTGCAAACATTTACATTTACATGAGAGGATATGGCTTGCCAGGGAGACAGACTACTATTTACATGAGAGGATATAGCATTTACATAAGCGGATATAGCATGCCAGGGAGACAGACTACTATTATGACTATCAGGTGGATAATACCAAGTGCAGAGTATGCTTCTTAGCCAGCACCCTCATATACCAAACCAACTAAAATCAAACAGATCAAAGAATGAGCTGGAGAGAGTCTATTTGTTTCAGCTAAGGAACCTATTCATTAGTCCCGTACAATTGAAACCTTGTAATAACCAATGTATTCATCCATGTGCAATAAAAAGTGTCAGCAACAGTGCAGATTTTTCTCTTTTCAGCCAGTAAGTAATCTAGACCAATTCCATTATCTCACACAAATTCAGCAACAGAATTTAAATAAGTCTATTATGCAACTATAGATTTTGTAGCAGAATCTGCTATAGAGCCTTTTATGAAGGACACATTTAAAATTTTTGCTTCATTTATACCAAACCATGGAAAGTAAGACCTAGCAAATTAGGTTCATCAGGAGGGTGAAGGCCTCCTGGCAATTTTTTTTTTTTTAACACCCGTGATTAGGTTAAGACGTGTGGGCCAAGAGCAACAAAAGTCCCTACATTGGACCATCATCTTCCATCTACAGAGGAATAATGTTGCCCATGTGTTAGGTAGGCTGTGTAACTCTCCACAAATAAAATTATGCTCTTTAAATGTATACAACACCACTTTTCCTGTTCTATTGTTCACAGAGGCATAAGCAAGAAAAAAAAAATAAGAGAGGCAAGAGTCTCATGATAGCAGGGAATTCTTGATCCATGATCTTGGGAAAGCTGTCCACATCTCAGATGTCATCTGCTTTTAGGGAGAAATTTCCCTGGTTAACTTTACCTTAAGGTTTCCAGACGATTTATATCTCCGAGAGTCTAGAGGGGCCCGTCAGAGTTGTCAGACTTTGGATTCAAGATTTGAGGTCCCAAAGTTTTGCTGCAGTGTGGGTGGCAGGGGCAGTCTGTCTGTGATGTTGTTTTCAGAAAACGTGAGCTCCAGGTTCTAGATTTTGAAGGGTTGATTGTCTTCAGTTGGTGGATCATGAAAAGCTTCCTTTATGTGGCGGCACCTGTGGATCAAAGGAGTAGGGCACCAGCCCCATATGCCAGAGGTGGCAGGTTCAAACCTAGCTCCAGCCAAAACCCTCAAAAACTGCAAAAAAATAAAAAGCTTTCTTTACATGGTGAAAATACACTTTAGCATAATGCACTAGAGCTGTGCAGCATTTTATACTATCAGGAGTGGGAGATGTATGAGGTTCTACTATCAGAGCTTAGGACTTCCAGTAACTATTTTATAAGGGGTCAATTTCTGTCTTCCACCAAAAGTGGACCTGATTGTCATCAATCTCCAGTACCCGTAACCAAAGCAATCCAATTAATTTAGTTAGTTTTTCCTAATACTATTGTGTCCTTAATAACTTATTTAACTATTTCACAACTTGTCCAGTGAAACAAGTGCCTCTATCACTGAAAATTTCTCCAGGAATGGCTTGTAAAAGGAACATATACCCTAATAACCCAAGTTTTACTATCTTTCCAAGATTATGGATTTGACAAACCAGATATTGGTCATAAACCACTTTGGCAACTTAGAATGGTCACCAAACCGATATGTATTTTTTAATATAATTTGGAACATTTTATCTTTTCTATGATAAGTTGTGGAGTATAGGACTTTTAATAATGGAAGCTTTAAGGAAAATCAAGTGGCCATTCAGTTTCTCTGTGAGTCCACACTTAACAATGGATTTATATCTTCTTTTTATTTATTTATTTATTTTTTTACAGTTTTTGGCCAGAGCTGGGTTTGAACCCGCCACCTCCAGTATATGGGACTGATGCCCTACTCCTTTGAGCCACAGGTGCCACCTGGATTTATATCTTCTTAAATGTCAATTTTCTTTCTCCATGTCAGGTGCATAGCAGTATTCAAATAGGCTATCACAGTTAATTTGACTTGGACCATGAAGTTCATTAAAACTATCTTAACAGTTTCAGTATTGGCTGATTTAGCATGAAAATCTATCCAAGTAGTTCCTTGGTATTCAATTAATTTTGTTCTCCTTGTGTTAGCAGTTTTTAAACCAGTCAGGTTAGAATTCTGAGAATTCTCACCTAGTGCAAATGATATGATCTTAAAGTTATTAGAAACCTGTATTCAAGAGTGCTTGTCAGGGTGCTTTTTATCCTTTCTTTGAAACTCCTTGAGGACACAATACTCTAGGATTTTGCTTGCTTATGAAGAGTTTTTAGAAAGTGCATCAGAATTTAGCAATAAACTAGAATGGAAGGCTCCCAAATTAGACTACCCAGGGATACCTACTGAAGTGCAGAAGTCATTTGGAAATGATTTAAAATGGTAATAGTTAAATGTATAATCAGAAAAATATTTTATAAAGTGTTTTAAGTCATTTGGAAATGACTTAAAGTGGTAATAGTTAAATGTATAATTGACAAGGAAATTTGGTTATTTCTGTGGCCTGAAATAATTTAACATAATAACCATAATTATGACTGATACTAAGAAGTTTCAGAATTTTAGGAGGCTGATACAGTTTTGGAACATATATTAGTAATATCCACAAAAATATAACTTGAAGTTTAAATGTTCTTTCTTGGTAATGCTTTTCATATAATTTAACATATCAGCAAGCCTGTTTATTATCTTTCTTTTGAATGTCACAGGAGCCCTCTATAGTTTGAAGTCTTTATAGTTAGTTTAAGGTCAAAAAGTCTTAATCTTGAATTTGAAAATTGATTTTTGGGAAGACTGTCAAATATATCAGAGGCTTAAAATACTTAAAACAAGATTCATTTGAACAAAGCGATAATTAAAAGATTTTATAAAGCAAAAACATTTATTTCTGAATTAACTCAATTTTTTAAAAATTCTGAAATTGTTTTAGAAGCTTCTGCACTTCAGCAGGTATCCTGAATAGTCTAATTTGGGAGCCTTTATGTTTAAATACACCTTTTTTTCTAGACAGATTCTCATTCTGTGGCCTTGGTTAGAGTGCCATGGCTTCATTATAGCTCACCGCAACCTCAAACTCCTGGGCTCAAGTGATCTTCTTGCCTCAGCCTTCCAAGTAGCTGGAACTACAGATGCCCACCACAATGCCCAGCTACTTTTTCTATTTTTATTTATTTATTTATTTTTTAATTAATTAATTATTTTTGGGGGGTGGGGGAGATAGTCTCAAGCTTTTGTATCATAGCTCACAGCAACCTCCAGCTTGGGCTCAGTGATCCTCTTGACTCAGTTTTTGTATTTTTAGTAGACACAGGACCTCACATTTTGCTTAGGCTGGTCTCAAACTTGTGAGCTCAAGCAATCCATCCGCCTCGGCCTCTTAGAGTGCTAGAATTCTAGGCGTGAGTCACTGCCTGGGCTCTTTTTCTATTTTTAGTAAGGATAGGGTCTCACTCTTTCTGAGGCTGGTGGTCTTGACCTCCTGAGCTCAGGCAGTCCACCTGCCTCCGCCTCCCAGAGGATTACAGGCCTGAGCCACTCTGCCTGGCCTTTAAATGCACTTCTTAAGATGCAGCATTGCTCACATTTCACTGTAATTTTAAATCATTCTTTACTAAAATTTCACCAGTTGTGTAAATATTTGCTGCTTCTGGGGCTTAATATTTATGTATGTATAGGTAGACATAGCTGAAAGGTAGAATACTTTGTTCATCAGAAATTAAGGATCCTGTTTTTACGTTGATTCTTAGCTTTGGCTTTTATATCTCCTCGATCAACTTAGCAAATGATTTTTTTTTTCCTACCTAAGCATGCAAGAATAAGAAACCAAGGGGATCACCTAACCCCAGCAAGATAGCCCACATCACAAAGTCACAAAACACCAGATGCTGGCGTGGATGTGGAGAGAAGGGAACACTTCTACACTGCTGGTGCGATTGCAAACTTATATAGCCTTTTTGGAGAGAAGTATGGAGAATCCTCGAAGATTTAAAAGTAGACCTTCTATTTGATCCTGCAATCCCATTACTAGGTATCTACCCAGAAGAACAAAAATCATTTTTCTACAAAGACATTTGCACCAGAATATTTATTGTGGCTCAATTCATAATTGCTAAGTTGTAGATGCAACCTAAGTGTCCATCAACCCATGAATAGGTCAACAAACTGTGGTATATGTATACCATGGAATACTATTCAGCCATTAAGAAAGATAGAGACTTTACATCTTTTACATTTACCTGGACGGAGTTGAAATAAATTTTTAGTAAGGTATTGCAAGAATGGTAAAATAAAAATCTGATGTACTCAATACTAATATGAATCAATATATAAACAATTACATGCTCATAAGAACAATAAATACTAAGTAGTCTAGTACAGGGGTAGAGGGAGGGGCTAGGGGAGCGGACAGTTGGCAGGAGGGAGGGCATGAGGAAGGATCTCACCTAATGTGCACATTGTGAGGGTGTATAACACGCCCCCCTGGGTGAAGGTCCCTTTTACAAATGGAAGTTTATTCTGGAAGTGAGAACAACGGAACCTAAAAACTTGTACCCTCATATTAATTTGAAATAAATAAATTAACAAAAAAGAAACCAAGGGGCTAGAACATAGAAATCTCTGTGAATTTCTGAAAGGTGCATTATTGCAATTTACTGCCAGTTTCTGTCTGACCCAGTCAGACCTTTGACACCTCTAACTGGATCCACACCAGTTAATTACTAGATCTAATCTGGTCCCGGACCCATTCCGGTTTCTGTAGCAACTTTTGGACCCAGTTAAGATCAAAATTTGTTCCAATAAACTCAGCTCAAGACATGAATCTGTGGAGGTTCAGAGTTTGAGAGAGAACTTACTAATGATACCCAGCTGCTGCAAGAGAGCAGTGGAACCCTGCTCCCAGGGTTCTGTTGGTCACTCTTACTGGGATCACTGGAGACTCTACTTTAGATCTTACTCTGATACCATGTATTAAAAAAAAACTTTAGACAAAAGAGTTTAAGTAAAGAATGATCTGGAAATCTGACATACCCTCACCCCTGAACCAGAATTGGTTTGAAGAGACTACTCTCTGCTATGTCATTGGAGAGGATTTATGGACAATAAGGAAAGTGGTGTCTGCAATCTGAAATTAAGGCCCAAGAACAGCTGGATTGGTTACAGCTTGGTATTTGCCTTATTTGAGCACAGTTTTAACAGTTGGCCACCACTAAGTGGCCAAAACTTGGTGATGGGTAAAAGAGTGGGTTACAGTATGTTTATACATCCACTATGTATGGAAAAAACTCAAGGCTGAACTCAAAATATGTAAGGAGGGAGATTTAGACTAAACTTCATTTAACACTGTAACATTGCAAAGACCCCTTTTCCAAATAAGGTAACATTCACAAGTTCCAGGGATTTGACATGAATACTTTCTAAGTGCCATTTTTTAGCCTACCAGAAGTACACATATAATCAACTCTAGCATATGGAAGGGGAAGGCAGCAAAGCATAGTTTAAGAGCATATACTGTGAAAACAGAGTACCTGGGTTTTTATCTCAGTTTTGCTACTTATAATATGCACAGAACTCTACTACTTAACTTCTCTGTTCTTATTTCCTCTCTTGCAAAACACAGATAACGATAGTACCTATTTCAAAAGGTTATTGTGAGGACTGATATATCAGCACTTAGAGTAGTTTCTATGACATAATAAATGTTCAATAAATGTCATTACACTTAGAAAGCAACACTTACTGAGCATTTCCTGCGTGCCTTTGTATGTTTCATGCCTTAGCCAAGTGAATTAATCCTCACAACAACCCTATGAGGTAGAAACTAAGTCACTTGTTCAAGGTCATATACCTAGTAAGTGGTGGTGAGATTGAAAGCCTGACATTCTGTCTCGGGAGTCTGTGCTATTAACCACCCCAAATGTGGCTTGTCTTTATGATGCTGTTTTAAAATAATTGTGAGATTTCTGTTGGCTGTTAACATTTCCAGGAAAACCAGAGATTTCTGGTGACGTGAATCACAGAGTAGAAATCATGACTTAGGTTAAGGTGGCTTCCTTTGGTAATATGGTAGTTTATTAGTCTTGAAAAAGTCTTTTGTGAAAAATGAATTGCTGGGGCAGATTATAGAGACATATACCCCGGTTTAAAGATGAAGTAGAACCAGTTAGCATGCCTTTTCCTGCCTCTCACTTTGCTCCGTGCAGAATACGCTTGACAGATGTCCATCAGAGCACCTGCTTACCTACTGTTCATTGTTGCAGCTATCTGTGAGATTAGCTTTTAACAAGTTGTATGTGTTAATATAATTAATAATTGAATTAAGAAAAGTCCTTTCTTAGATTGAGTAGTATCTGCTTTAGATCCTTGGAATGTAAAATTAGAATGTAAGTGAATTGGCTTGGTGCCTGTAGCTCAAGCAGCTAAGGAGCCGGCCACATATACCAGAGCAGGTGGGTTTGAATCCAGCCTGGGCCTGCCAAACAACAATGACAAATACATCCAAAAAATAGCTGGGTGTTGTGGCGGGTACCTGTGGTCCCAGCTACTTGGGAGGCTGAGGCAAGAGAATCGCTTGAGCCCAAGAGCTGGAGGTTGCTATGAGCTGTGATGCTGCGGCACTCTACCAGGGCAACAGCCTGAGGCTCTGTCTCAAAAAAAAAAAAAAAATAGAATGTAAGCAAGAGATATTTTCTGTCTTGTTCCATTCCTTTTCTTACCACTTCTGCCCCATATATCCAACAGTCTTTTAAATTTAGCATGCAGAGTAGATCTTTGAAAATACAAGTCAGATAGGTCGCTTCACTTGTCCATGTAAGACCCTCCAAAGGTTTCACGTTAGAATTACATTTAAGGTCCTTAAGGCAAGTCTCCAAGCCTCTCCTGGTTCTGGTGCATTCTCTGCCTCTCTAATCTCTTCCTCTACACTACTATACTTGCTTACTTAGCTCCAGGCACATTTGTCTATTTGCTGTTCCTTGAATATGCAAGTTCCTTGAAACTGCTGTTTCCTTGCCTGAAACTCTTTTTCCTCAGATACCTGCCTGGATTTCATGTTAACTTCTAAGTCTTATCTCAAATGTCATCTTTTCATGGAGGCCTTTCTTGACAGCCCCTTTACCTCCCCATGTGTCTTACCTCCCTCCCTTGAGTTTTTTCCATAAAACTTATTGCCACCCTATGTGCTATATATTTTACTCAATTTTTTTTGTTTTTTGCATCTCTTTTCCCACCAAAATGTAAGCTCTATAAAAACAGAAATTTTATTTTGTTCCTTGCTGTATCTCTAGTGCTTTAAACAATGTTTAGCACGCAGTAAGCACTCAATAAAAGTATATTGAATAATTGAATGAATATTCTGCACTGCGACAGTTCAGTTAGTTATAGAGTACTGCTTGAGATGGCATATGGCCTGCCTGTCTAACACTGTTATACAATATTGTTTCTGTGGATTTATTTACATTATTAATGTTTGATTTTATAATCCTAACTTTTAATATTGTGTATTTCGAATGCTATTAGTTCTCTATATAGCCGAAGATGGCTAAACCTCTTCTTCCCTTTCTTTAAGTACAACTTAAAAAAGTGGAATTCCCATGCAGAGAACCTATTAGCCATCTTTCCTGTATTTCTTTTGGTTGTATATATTTTTTGAGTAGTGGTAATGGTGGGGGGAAGGATACTTTATTGGAAAAACATGAGTTAGGACGCCTCATTCTCTACTTCAAACTCCAAGAAGTTCTTAACTGAAGCTTTAATAAAAACTAATAGAGGCTATGTAGAATAAAATGAGAATGGGATAGCCTAGTGTAGTTGCTCTAGCAACATTTCAAGTGTTCATTTGCCACCTATAGCTTAGTGGCTACCATTTCGGACAGTGCAGATATAACACGTGTTTATCATTGCAGAAAGTTCTACTGGAAAATACCTCTCTAAACAGTGGGAAATGTGAAAATGAAACTAGATAATAAGATATAATTGTTTTATGTTTTGTCTCCCCAGTGGGGAAATATAAGGAATTGTGTCTTGTAATTCTCTTATACTGTATTTTTATTTGTCAAACAATTATTTTGCCTCTAATAATATATGCCAGGTTCTGTAGTAGGCACTGGTGATGGACAAGATAGTCTCTGGACTGTCTGTATAGAATTTATATTCTAGTGGAAGAAATGGTCACTAAATAGATAATCATATAAATAAATATAATCTCTGTAATCTGGATAGATAGCAAGCTGTAATGTGCATAGTCTCCTAGCTTCTTAGATACTGACAAATAATAGGTACAAAAAGCTAGATAGTAATTTATAGTTGAGGTCTACAAACAACATTAAAATTTCAGTGCAGTCAATAAATTTAGTAATATTCAGGCCATTTCTGTATTTTTCTTATTTCTACATAGAGCAAAGATTATGTCAGTTGCCCTGTGGTTTTAAGCCACAGTTATTCTGGGAGTGCACAGTTGCCATCATTGAGCAGTAGCTGATCCAAAAGAATTCCAGCCAAGGTCTTGCCAGCGATGGAAAGAAATGATGTGTCTTGGCAGTTGCCAAAAATTATGTTTTTCTTGTTAATGGCAATCTTTGTATCTTGAAGCCCTTCCTATGATGTGATGTGTGCACATATGAATATTTTTTAAGAGGCGGAGATCATGCTTACCTATGTGAAATCTGAAGTTATACAGATGCCTAATAAATGCTTTGATGTTCTTGCTGCTGATGTTAATGATATTTCATAAAAAAAGTTAGAAGTTAAACTATGAAGATTGTTATGTTATCATTGTTTATTATTTTAATTTTGTTTCTCTCTTCACATTATCAAGTCTCACTTATGCTGTTGAGTCTATGAAATTCTTCTGTAATATGTAAGG
Source organism: Galagoides demidoff (assembly GCA_963574575.1). Taxonomy (NCBI): domain Eukaryota; kingdom Metazoa; phylum Chordata; class Mammalia; order Primates; family Galagidae; genus Galagoides; species Galagoides demidoff. The sequence goes on from CAUYQV010111825.1 coordinate 25,986, forward strand.
GAGCATAAAGTATAATTTCCACCTCTGACTTTAATTTTCATTTTTTTTTTTTGAGACAGGGTCTCACTATGTTCCCCTTGGTAGAGTGCTGTGGCATCATAGCTCACAGCAACCTCAAACTCTTGGGCTTAAGTGATTCTCTTGCCTGAGCCTCCCAAGAGCTGGGACTATCGGTGCCCGCCACAATGCATGGCTATTTTTTGGTTGTAGTTGTCATTGTTTGGCAGGCCCGGGCTGGGTTTGAACCCACCAGCTCCAGTGTATGTAGCTGGCACCCTAGCCACCGAGCTACAGTCACTGAGCCTTTATTTTCTTTTGATTGATATTTACACCATCATCTGAATTTCTCTAAATGGTATATCTGTATGCTTTTATCATTGGACATTGACACTATTGATATTCATAATAATCAGAGGAATTATTGTATCAGCTGAGTAACAGACATTCATAATGGACACACTTAAATCAAAATTTAGTTTTTCTATGCAAAGACGGGTCTGGAAAAAATCACTAGAGGGCTATTGTGGTGGCCCTACAAATGTCGCCATAGACTAGGGGACATTATAGAGCTAAGCCATACTTAGTAGTGGATCTCATCCCCAAGGTCAAATAGTGGTTGGTAAAACTCCAGATATCTCATCTGTATTCCTGCATGGAAAGAGATGGAAAGGGGAAAGGCAAAAAGGTGTATGTCAGCTGAATCAGCAGCTTCCTCTAAAGTCCTTTTCTGAAAGCCCCACAAAGTGACTTCTGCCTCTCACACAGTTATGTCTTATTACAAAGGAAGCCAAAAAATCATTTTTACGTGGATCCAGTTGGCATTCTAAATATTATTGAAATTAACAGAATTTCCTTATTGCCAGAATAAGGAAAATAAGGGATATAAATATTGTGTTGGTAGTTTACAGCCTTGCCCATTGCTTAGCAATTATTATTGTTGGTGAACTGTGGGCAGGTGGGAAAACTGATGTTTTTTGTTTTGGGGGTTTTTTTTTGAGACAGAGTCTCAAGCTGTCACCCTGGGTAGAGTGCGGTGGTGTCACAGCTTATAGCAACTGCCAACTCTAGGGCTTAAGCGATTCTCTTGCCTCACCCTCCCAAGTAGCTGGGACTACAGGCGCCCACCACAACACCTGACTATTTTTTTTTTCTGGTTGTAGTTGTCATCGTTGTTGTTTGGCGGGCCTGGGCTGGATTCAAACCTGCCAGCTCCGGTGTATGAGGCTGGCATCCTAGTAGCTTGAGCTACATGCGCTGAGCCAGAAAACTGTTGTTTTAAGAGGGAGACGTCTGTAAAATTGCCAACAAGTCAGTTTTTAGATTGTGACTTAAATGTAGCAATATGGAAAACTAAAGAAATGTACTTACTACTGAATAAATTAATGAAATATTTTTGTTAAATTTTGTTTGATCATAGCTAGTGAAATATTTCCTGTGACCTGAAGTATTTAGTCAGGAAAGAAAAGTCCAGCACATAGTAGGCACCCAATAAATCTTATTGAAATGAATCATATTGATCTGTCTTTCTATAGTAGAAGTCCATTAAGTGGTTTTCTTATTAATCAGGGATACTGTTACACTAGTGTGGATGATTAATACCATTTGATGAAGGATATCATCATGCAAACTAAAATTAGTCCTTTGTGGTTTACTTTTCTCACTTTAAAACATGAAAACAACTTTTTCTCAGTATTTATTTTAACAAGGAATTTGCATTTGGCCAATAAAATATGTGCAAGTAACATATATTTAGTGGGATTTTTGCCATTTTATTGTAAAATAACAGATACAGAAAAATACAAATGTATATTTTAATGATTTAATAAGATAAACATCACTCAGGTTAAGAAATAGAACTTTTAAACATACCCAGAAGCTGCTGCCTACCTTGTCTCAATCTCAAAGTAACCACTATCATTATTTCTGGGTAGTAGGATTATAGGTAGTTAAAAAACATGTATTTTTCTTTATGTCATCTATATTCTAGATTTTCTTTTTTTTATTTTTATTATTGTTATTATTATTATTTTTTGAGACAGAGCCTTAAGCTATCCCCCTGGGTAGAGTGCCATGGCATCACAGCTCACAGCAACCTCCAACCCCTGGGCTCAAGCAAGTCTCCTGCCTCAGCCTCCCAAGTAGCTGGGCCTACAGGCACCCACCACAATGCCTGGCTATTTTTTGGTTGCAGCCGTCATTGTTGTTTGGCGGGCCTGGGCTGGATTCGAACCCGCCACCTTAGGTGTACGTGGCTGGCGCCTTAGCCGCTTGAGCCACAGGTGCCGAGCCTACTTTTCTTTTTTAATAATATATTATGCAAGTTGCAATGTTTTGGTTACATGAATTGCTTTTGAACAGTTTGAGTCAAAGTTATGAGTGTTCCCATCACCCAGATAGTGTACAGTTGTACTTGTTAGTTGA
>CAUYQV010111833.1:0-14347 GCA_963574575.1 Galagoides demidoff
TGAGAATGCATGTTCGTGTGCCTGGGTCCACGAGCATTTGGCTACATAGTAGAGAAAATGCAGTATATTTTTTTCCTTTGGAGAAAACAACCTGCTCAGTGAATTCAGCACCTTGGACAGGGCCCACGACAGGGTTTCTGAAGGCATGGAGGACCGTCATGCTTTTTGGTGCCCCCATCAGGCCAGTGGACCCGGTGATCATGAATGCCAAGGCTCAGAGTTCCCAGTGGACCCAGGTTTGGGCTGCCAGGCACCAGGGTGTAGGCTGCCAGGCTACAGGATGGACTAGGCCTTCATAGTTGGACTCTCGGGAGACTTGATTGGCTAAGACTGATCAGCAAACAGAGGGGGTGATGAGTTTGGGCTGTTACTTTGGGAAGAACTCACAGACATGCTGTCAGGACTGCAGTGGCTGGGACTGGTTTTGGGGAGATCAAGGCACAAGCACTAAAATCTTATGCCTGTTTGACTCTGCCACTCTGAATTCTTTGAGGATAGGAACTCAGGAGACCTCTTGACTGTTGTGCTCCAATCGCTAACATAGTGTCTGGCACATGATAGGTGCGATTCAATGACTAAATATTGACAGAATGTTGAGGAAACAGTCCACATACAGGGAAGTCTGCATTGGAGTTGGATAGGAGCAAAGCCAGGCCCTCGAATGGGCCCCCATCAGGAGATACCTCCCACCACTTCCTTTACTCTTGCCCTTGCTAAAAGCCTCATTTCTGACCCAGGCCAATCTCCTAGTACACCCTCCTCCTCCTTCCCACCATGTGTACCCATCTCTGGGTGTTTACCCCTCTCTGACCTTACCTTCAAGTCTTTCCCCAAGGCCACCTCCCCACCCTGCCCTCACATTGCAGCGAGCTCTCTCTCCCAGGTGCTGACTCTCTGGACCCCTTAGCAGTAACAGGGTTTTCATTTATATAAGTGTGTCTTAGTTCCATGTTGGGTTCCATGATTTAAACAGTTTTCTAAAAATGTAATAATATAAAGTTTGACAATTAAGTTGCAAACTTATCCTAAAAAAAGTGCTACATACCTTGTTGTTGAAAATCATTATGGTCACTTTTAAAGTACTTCTCTTGGGAAACTATGCACAGATGCCAGTGCCCAGTCTACCCTTCAAAGCGACTTTGGAACCATTTTTCTGGAATGGCTATCAAAGCTATTATCATATTACTCTTAATGTCCTAAATGTCATCAAAATGCTTCCTTTAAATATTTCCTTTATCTTTGGGTAAAGAAAAACATCATGGGGGGGCAGATCAGGTGAGTAGGGAGAATGTTTTAATACAGTTATTTGTTTGCTGTCTAAAAGCTCCCTCATAGACAGTGCTATGTGAGCTGGTGCATTGTAGTGATACAAGAGCCATGAGTTGTTGGTGAACAGTGCAGGTCTTTTCATCTAACTTTCTTTCTTTTTTTTTTCTTTCTTTTTTTTTGTAGTTTTTGGCCAGGGCTGGGTTTGAACCCGCCACCTCTGGTATATAGGACTGGTGCCCTACTCCTTTGAGCCACAGGTGCCACCCTTTTCATCTAACTTTCTCATGCAGCCATTTCAGCACTGCCAAGTCATAAACTTGGTTAACTATTTGTTCAGTTGGTACAAATTCATAATGAACAATCCCTGTGATATCAGAGAGATCTGAACTGACAGACATTTTTGATCTTGGATAGTTGGCTGACTTCTACTGTGACACGTTGTTTCAGGGTCATACAGGTACACTCAGGTTTCATAATCAGTGATAAAACCAAATTTTTGTCAGTTATCTTCATTAGTGGCCACCGTGAATCCTCTTCATGAGTGATGCTTTCTCTCCCCCCAGAAAAATGCTGAATCCATTTGTACACTGCTGTTTTCTTCCTGGAATTATCTCCATGAACTTCAACTACCATGTCCCTGATTTCACTTCCATTCTTGCCAAATTTCACAGAAATTTAATGTTTATTTGTTGCTCTAATTCAAGCTCTAACATTCTTTTCTTTTCTTTTTTTTTTTTTTGGCCAGGGCTGGGCTTGAACCCACCACCTTTGGTATATGGGGCCGGTACCCTATTCCTTGAGCCACAGGTGCTGCTCCAAGCTCTGACATTCTCACATTGGCACACAAAAACAGGCAGTAACAATAATGAATGCCACTCAGCAAGACATCACCACATGCTGACATGAACACAGTTGTGAGACACTGATATACTGAGGTTATGGAACATAAACAAGTTGTTTGTACAGTGCTGCCAATGAAAACACATGATGGCATGTTCACAAATTTAATTGTCTGGGTCACAAATTTAAATTCAAAATAGTATCATTTCAACATATGTTCAATATTGAAAAATTATTAACAAGACAGTTTACATTATTCTTTTCAATGTTATGCTGTATTTGATACTTACAGCACTTCTTACTTCACAGTGCTCCAGTAACTCCAGTGGGATGGGCATAGCATTTAAATAGCTTTTAATATTGAGAACCCATGCTATCGGAGTGCCTCTGGCATAAAGTGCCACTCCAGGTCTCTTTGCTGGGTGTCAACAGGTTAGAAAACCCCAAGAGCCAGAATTCTGGGTTCCTGCCCCATCTCTCCTGTTCTTTGCTCTGTAACCATCAGCTGGGACTGGTCTTCATTGCTTCTGTCACCTGCTCCTATAAAGAGGGGGAAGATCATTTCTGCTTCCTCTCTATAGCACCAAAAGGCTCTCACCTGCTATCTCAGTTTTCCCACAAATAGAAGGTGTTATATTTTATTCTGCATAAAAGGTTTTAGCCTATATGGCCCTACCATTCTACTTTGCATCACCCTTCCCTCCTCCTATACCCACCTCCTGCTGCAAGCTGTCTTAGAATATTGAGAAGCTCTCATTCTGATGGAACTGCACACCATTGACAGAGTAGTGCCTGGAGTGGTACTAAGCTCTCCATGACTAGAAGTGGGCAAAGCTTACATGCTCTTGTAGCTGGGCTGATGCAAAGGGGAATTCTATATGGGGGAGAAGTTGAGCAGGAGAACTTTAGGAAGTCTCCTCCCACCTTGAGGTTCCTTGACTCCACCAGGTACTGAGAGTGGAGGTAGCCAATGGGAGGGTCTGAAGCGACCCAAAATGCAGTCTCTCCCCTCAGAGACTACACAGTTTGATTGGTAAGACAAAACAGAAATATAAGAAATACTTAGAAAAATTAGGGGCTGGCACAAATATCCTAGGACACAGAGGAGGGATGTGAACAGTGGGAGGTACAGGAGTCCTGGAAACAGCACAGAATGGAGGTGAAAATGAGCAGAACCCAAACTTTCTCATACAGAGTTGAATTTGGCCTCCCCAAACATTTCCTGATGCCACAGGCTGCTGTCTTGGGCTACTGAGTGCCTGGCATGGCAAGTCCTGCTGCTTGCCGCCCTGGTACTCCTATTCTACAGGCTAAGGACTCCCCATTCCTTGCTCAACTCCTTAAGAGAGAGGGCACAGAGCAGAGGGGTTATGAGCAGGAGTTCTGTGGCCAGATCTCCTGGGTTTGAATCCTGACTGTGCAACTTCCTAGTAGGTTGACCTTGAGCCAGCTAGCTGCTCATGCTTCTGTTTTCCCACAGCCCCAAGTGGGCTGATAATGGTTGCCTGTCTTACAGAGGCACCAAGAGGGGAGAGTGAGTTAATAGTTGCACTGAGGACTGAGTGCTAGGAATACAGAATTATATGTTTATAAATTTATACGACATGATTTTATCTCTTCTCCAACTTCTCTAACTTCCTTAGAGGTGTCCTGGGTATCAGGGTCCCCTTTACGATGGGAGGCGTGGACTGCACATGCAATTTCAGGAGCATAAGACCTTGACTTCCCTTCTTCTGGTCACTATTCTGTCAGTGCAGCTCAGCCCAAGATACTTACATTGAGACATTAGTGACCTCATCATGTTTTTATTTCATCTCAAGCTGGCTTTCAGTCTATTTTGCATGTGCTACTGAGAAGTGAGTTCTATCCCACCCTGTAGCAGACTTTGACACTAGGAGTGGAATTGTCCAGTTCTTCAACTGCTACTCTAAGAGATAGGACCCACTGCTCCAGCCTGTCCAGGTCTTTTCAGGGCCTCAGTCCTCATGCTGGCCACACGGACAGTGTCTTTATTATGCTCAGGAGCATTTTAGAGTCTGGCCAGTGGGCCACTGCATTGTTCTACTGTGCTTGTGAGGTCTCTTGACAGTCTGCTTGGATGGTGTGATGCTAAGAAAACACTGGGCTTTTGCGAGTCTTTTCTTTGGCCGAGCTTTGCCTTTTCCAGAAATCCTTGCTGCAAGGCTTTATATCACTCCTGGACCTCATTCCAGGGAGGGAGAACATTCAAAACGTTATTGTCACTTCTTGGTCTTTATGATAGGCGATCATATAACCTGTCTGCCTGCCTGACTTCCCTCCCTCCAGCTGCTGGGCCTAGTCTCTAGGTTTGGTGCAAGTCTGAGCTTCCTCTTTTTTCTGGCTTCTCTTTCTGTCTCCACCACTACATACAGGGTGCTCCCTGAGGGCCATGGGCAGGCTGCCTTCTCTCCGCCACTGTCTCTGCACAGCGTTGGTGGTTCTTTACCCTCTCTGATGACCTGACTGTTGGTTATTGTTGAGTGTGTTCCTCCCTCTCTTCCCTGAGTCTATGAAGGGTGTCCCTTTCCAGGCCCCTGCGCTAGAGTGATGCCACCAGGGAGGGTCAGGGATTCCAGAGACAGGTAGGGAGAGTCAGGAAAAGACTGAGAAAGACTTTGGGGAAACAGACAGGAATGCAGGGTCTTGCTGGGAGAGACACTACAACATGCTCAAATGGGAAGGGGGGCCAGTGACAAAGAGGGATGGAGTGAGAGAGCAGCTGGGACCGAGGTCAGGGGCACAGTCCCTGAGGTCAGAGGTGGAGTCCCTGATTAGTGTCTCTTCCTTTCTAGAGTCATAGAACCAGAGCTGGGAAGGACCCCAGCAATCTCCTAATCCAACCCCTCACTGCATAGGTGAAGAAACTGAGGCTCAGGAAGAGGAAGTGGCTTAAGGCCATGCAGCTGGGTGTGCCCATGAACAGGGTCCTTAACCAGGTTCTTAACTGATGAAGTTGATTTTGAGGGCTCCTCCCAGAGGTGGTCCAGGATCCCTTCCTGGTGGCTCAATCCAACAGGATGCCTTCCCACTGGGGGCTAGTAGCCTAGGGGGCTGCCTCTCTCAGGGATATTTCACAGCAGAGAAAGGGTAACAGAGTGGGGGTGACTCCTAAGACACATTTGACTGTCTACACTGCTCTCTGGGAGCCTGGGCTATGGGCAGTTTCTGTTCAGGGTTCTTGGGGAACACAGTGAACAAACTGGCTATGGGGAATTGATGGTTTCATGGCCAAGTCAGGAATAATTTTTTCATCAGTGTCTGAGTAAAAACTGTGCAATGCTGGCCAAGTCACTCAACTTCTCTGGGCCTCAGTTTTCTCATCTGTAAAAATGAGATAGTAATTCTTTCCTCCTGAGAGTTGGGCAATGTCTTAATCTGTTCAGGCTGCTATAACAAAATAGTATAAACATAGTGGCTTATAAACAATAGAAATGCATTTCTTATGATCCCAGAGGCTGGGAAGTCCAAGATCAAGGTGCTGGTAGATTCTGCTGTGTCTGATGAGGGCATTTCTCCCTCCAGGATCCAGGGTCCAGGATCATGGCCTCAGCTTGGCAGCATTGACCGCTGTCTTTTTTTATATCTTCATATGGTAGAAAGGGCTAGGCAGTTCTCTGGGCCTCTTTTATAAAGGCACTAATCTCATTCAGGAGGGCGCTGCTCTCATGACTCAATCACTTCCCAAAAGCCCCAACTCCCCATCATCTTGGGGATTAGGTTCCAACATATGAATTTGGTGGGGTAGGGGACACTTAAACATTCAGCCTATAGCAAGAAGTTATGAGACAAAGTGAGGGTGTTTAGTGATTAGATGTTGCTGTAGAGAACAGGGGGACCAGGATCACCACTTCCCTACTTCACACTCTTTCCTTCCCACATCCCTTTGTTGCTCTGCCCCTCTTGGGCCCCTCCTTTCCACTCTGAGTGCTTCTCTGGCTTGGAATATAGAGGTTCCACTTGCCTCCGGGGGGAAGATGCTATTCCCCTAGCTGTTTCCGGAGAGATTCTCATCTTCTTGGTTCTCTTCATGTTTCTCTTTACCCTCTATCATCTCTTGATCCTCCACAGCCAGCAGCTTTTAGTGGGCTTTGAGCACCTAGTAGAAAGCCTCCCAAACTCAGAGAGGGCCAGGGCCAAGTCCACCACTTCCCAATAGGCCAGCCCAGATATGTGCATATGGGGGAAGCTTCTGGGAGGTGGGCATTGCAGGATCTCCCAGGCTGAGCAGTGGTGGTGGTAGCAGCAGCAAAGAGAGACTACTGCTCCCCTCTCGGTTCCCCCAGCCCCGCCATCTGCAGCACTGGGTATGTGACTCAGCCCTCAACAGGCTGTGGGGCCCGAGGCTGTCAGACGGCAGATTCTCATCCCACCTTCTGAGGTGCCGAGGAAATACAAGATGCACCACCCACCCACACCACAGTGACGTACATGGCTCTGCCGTATGCCAGCCTTGGGATGCTCCAGTCTGCACACCCTGGTGTGGGTACTGACACGGCACCTTCCCTGACTTCCAGGTGGAGGGATATGGTGCCTACAGGGCAGCTAGACATAGGCAGTGTGTTTCCCTTGCCCCTGGCTCCAGGGTCACAGGTTCAGCTTGACCTTGGCAGAGAAAGTGGCAGGGACTCTTCCAGCTGCTGAACATCTGCAGGGCCAAATACGGAGCACATTTGTCCAGGGCAGGACATTAAGAGGCTGACTTGGCAGGGGTGCAGCCAGGGGAGGGGGGAGCTGAAGGAATGACTTCTTCTGGTGCCTCCTCACATGAGGTGTCCAGCTGGTCAGGCCTGGGGAGCAGAGAGGCTTGGTGTGGGCAGTGAACCACGCTTCCTGAGACAGCTCGTCTGCCAGCTGGACACTGTTGTGAGGCAGGCCAACACAGATTTATGCTAATTCAATAAACACCACCAGCCCTGCCTTCCTGTGGGCAGCCTGTGGGTGAGTCTGAGAGCTCTGTTGGGGTGAATCAGGGCCCTGGAGGACCCTGTGGAAGGGGCACTTGAAGGACTTGGGTTCCAAAAGAAAGATCAAGAAAGCTGCTACTGCCTTCTGGTGTCCCACACTCCTCCAAGCCAGTCTGGCAGGGTCCCTTGGTGCCAATCATCTGTCCATGCAGCTACACCATCAGGGTTTGTAAAACGATCCCTTCTGCTGTGATTGCTCACAGTAGTGAGGTGTGCCCTATCCATTTCCTTATCTCCTCCCCATCCCACATGGCCCTCTCAGCTCCTGGCTGTGCAGGACAACTTGGATGAAACCCTCCCATGTCAACCCCTCTGCTGGAGAGTGCCCAGTGACCCCTGCTCTGGGTGGGGACCACGGAGGGCATCCCGTTTGCAGGCCCAAGCTCTGTCCCTCGCTGGAAGTTCTCTGCACTAGGCTGGAGGGGAGAAAGTGTGATCAAGGCCCCTGAAGTCCCCTCACCTTGCATCCAGCTAGTGTAGTGCACAGACTCTGTCTTTGCTGTGCTCTACTTCGGCCTTGTCATTTTACAGATAAAGTGATGGAAGCCAGAGAGGGGAAGTGGCTAGACAGAGGCCCCAAAGCTGTCAGAGAGTATCAGAAATGGCCCAAACCCCAGGCTTCCCAGGTCTCTGTGTGATCAGTTCACTGCTCTCTGGCCTGCCTACTGGGGCTTCCCACCCCAGAGGGGACACGGTCCTGGCAGGAGTTCTCAGGGCAGCTCTGCTTCCCACCCAAACAGGAAGTGGAAGGCAGCAGAGGCAGCCACAGGTGGTCACCCCATCCTGGTATCCTGCTCTAGCCAGCGTCCTGGCTGCTCCAGCCCTGGCAGCACTGCCTTTCTCCTGAGGCACCCCAAGCTCTCAGAGTTCACCAGCAGAGAGGCCTGTGAGAAGGGAGCCTATGCTTTGCTCAGGGTGGCTTTCTGGCATGGTACAGGCAGGATGGAGGCGGTGCTGGGGATCAGTGGTGGGACATGAAGCATGGGGGCCCAGTGTACTCCGTGGAGGCTGTTCCCCCATTCCCCTTCAGACTCTAGGGCCAAGAGCTTCAGATGCCACAGCTGCTGCCCTGCTGGGTGCCCCTCGCCTGCCACCACTGATTGCAGTGTGTGCTGTTCCATTTTTAACAGCCCTGCCAGGCCCTGGCTGCCTGAGCCGATCCAGAGGCGGGCCCTGCTCTTGATTGCGGCGCTAAAAATACCAGCGAGGCTTCTGATGAGAGCAGGGGGCTTGGTCTCCCCTTTGCTCAGCACCTTGGCTCTTTGCTGCTTTCCTGCAGAATGGCCTGGGGGGACCCTGAGGGTGGGGGGCAGGGAAGCCCTATGACTCCCATGTCCTTTGCAAGCATCTAGACAAAAAGCAGAATGACTTTTGGGGGACCTGATGGCATCCAGGGAGGGGCCTTTCTGTTGTTGGAATTCCATGATGTGTTGAGACTTCAGGTTTGCAGTTTCCCAGATCTATGCTGGGAAAGGACAGCTGGAAGCATAGCCAAGGTCTGTGCTCCTTCCTCTTCCTTGTGCCCCACTTCTGTAGATGGCCAAGTCCTGTGGGTTCCACATCCTGCTCATTCCTGTCCAGTCCCACTGCCTCCTCTTGGCTCAGGCTCCTGCCTGAGTGTCTGCTTGGCTGCTATCTGCCTATTTCCTGAGGTAGTCAGTCTATGGGAGGCTGAGATCAAACCATTTTAGGGAGATTGAAGATTAACATAATCACAAATGTTACTGTCCCCTTTGCTAAGAAGTGGGCTTTGGAGCAGGGCAGTAAAGCCTGTTCTGGCAACCTGGTTGCTAGGTCAGAAGCTGGTAAAGCAGCCTGATGGCGTCTTTTTGCTTTAAAAGCCTTATGGTGATCTCACTGGGCAGGCTGGAAATAAGATGTCTTCCCTGAGGCCACCCAGGACTTTGTCAAGGTACTTCAGGCTATCTGTCACTGGGCATGCTGGGGCTTCACTCCCAGACCCCTTCTGAGGGGATGGCACAAGGACCCAGCCTTGTCGGATTAACAATGTGCTCACAGAAAGAAAGACGGGGCAGAGTCTTACCAGAGGGGGCCCGCTGGCCTGGTCTAGGGGCAACTGCCCATTTGACTCAGGCAAGCTGTTTGCAAAACTTTGAAGAATATTAAACCATGTAAATGCTGTGCTCCCCAGACATCCCCTTCCTAACCCTACACCGGCACTGGCAGCCATGGGCTCTCAGATGCCAGAGCTGCTGAGTCAGCCCCCTCCCACTGTCATACAGAAAACTGGGACCCAGAGAGGGGAAGGGGATTCTCTAAATTAACCCAGGCTCCAGGTTCCCGGCAAGTGTTTTATTTTCCCATTATAGTCTGCAGCCTTCTCCGCCCCCTCATCTAGAAGGTCCTTCTCTCTGTTGAAATCCTGCCTGTTCTCCAAGGCCTGGCCCATTTTTCTCTCCAGTCTCCGTGTCTTGCCACCGCACTGGACTGTGCACACCGAGGACAGCACTGAACTGGTTTCAGTGTGTCCCCAGTTCAGGGCCTGGTAGATAGAATGAAATCGATGAATGTTCGTGGAAAATGAATCAATGAACAATCCCAAAGCCCATCTGTTCTCCTGAACCGACAGATAGGGTTGTTATTGCAGGGATTAACATTGCTTTAGGCCACGCGATCCAAATGACGCCATCACGTGTAGTGACAGCAGCCCACGCTTCCCTCTCCTCGCACTGGCTCTTAGTGCTACCACCCTGGACTCTGTGAACACCAGCCTGCAGAGGGCCGCCCTTTCTGTAAACTTGTTGTTTTTCCCATTCACCTCTCCCCACAGGGACTGAGAGGGTAATTATCTGCCTCAGAACTTTTATTTCCCATTGCTGCTGGCCTTCAGCTACAGGTATGGCAAGAAGGAGTTAAATGCCACGTTTTGTTTATCTGGATTCCCTGGGCATAAAGAATGAATGTAATACTTTTACCAAAAGGTACTCCATAGTGGTGTTGCAAAGAGGTCATGGCTCCCTCCCTATGTCTATTTTACTTCTTTCAGGTCTTAGGCAGAGAATGTCTGACGGTCCAGAACAGAACCTTCGCAAGCTTGTTTAAGGAACTGGTATTTTTATCAGAGGGATGCAGCAGGGCCTTGGGACCTATGGCCAGAAGAACTGCCAGGTCTCAAGAGAGCCGAGGCCTCAGAATGCAGGCAACTCCCCTTCCTGCCTGTTCCTCCCTCTCAGAGCCACGCAGGTCTCATTCCTGCCGCGCTCACCACCTCATTTTCCTGCCTTGCTCTGCAGATCGCTTTCTTTGCTTGCTCATCAACACATGGTCCTAAAATAGCTGCTCCAGCTTCCCCCAGCCTGCCCTGCCGCCTGACCTCAACTTCAGGCCTAGTCACTGCTGACTCCCAGGCTTGGGGGCCCTGAGTTCCAAAATCTTAAGAAGGAGTATCTGATTGGCTGCTGGTTGGCCAATAGATTGTCTCCTGCTGGTCACGTGGCCACTCTGATCCTATCCTATGAGGTGAGCAGGCAGGGGCTGGTGTCTCTGACGCAGCCCTCCCAGGACTGCCAGTGGGCAGATTTGTTAGAGCAGGCACCGAGCTGTGAGGCTAACTTCACCTCTCTGACCTTAGCGTTGTCCCTAAGATCCTCGGATCCTGTGAAGGCAGTGTCCTTGTCTGTTTTGCACTGCCATAACAGAACACCAAAGACTGGGCAATTTATAATGAACAGCAACGTATTTCTCACAGTTCTAGAAAGTGGGAGGTTCAGGACTGACGGGCCAGCATCTGCTAAAGGCCTAATTTCTGCATCATTACTTGGCAGACAACGGAAAGGCATGACAAGGAACCCACTCCCAAAGGCTTTCTGTTAAGAATTTAACCCACCCATGAGGAATCATGTTTTAATGACCTCTCAAAGGCCCCGCCTCTTAATACTCAACATGAGATTTGGAGGGGACAGACATTCAAATCACAAAAGGTAGTTCCCTTTCCAGACCCGTGAGTATCAGCAGCAGTGCCCCTGGACATGTGCCTGTAACGCCTGGCTGACAGACTTGGAGCCCCCGCCCTGCTCAGCTACAGGGAGCGTGACCTGGGGGTGGGAGTGTGCAGTACTCCAACCCCTCCTCCACAAGGTGAGAGTGAAGGCAGTCTCCACCATGCCAGGCAGGCCTGGGCTTCTCTCCTCCCTCCATCCCAGCTACTACCTGGGGCTCCTCGTCTCCTGATCCAGAGTAGCCCGAGTTGCATGGTGACACTGGTTGGCATCGAGGATACCAGCTGGGGGTAAAGGGGCCTCCCTGATGTTGTTGGGAGAGCCTCTAAACAGGCTGGTCCTGACCTGTGGTTGTCTCCTCAGTCTTTTTGGAGCACACCCATCTGAGGGTGTTTACTCCCTTTAAAGGAAAGTATTGTGAAAAGTATTATGGCTTTCTCCCAGCTCTGGGGGAAGCAGCTTCCCTGTCATGGAAACACTCCAGCAACCCCATCGGGAAGGCCATGCTGTGAGGAACTGGGGTCTCCTGCCCACTGCCATGGCAGTGGGCCACCTGGGCCATGGATCCTCCAGCCCTAGTCAAGCCTTCAGATGCCTATAGTTCTGGCCAACTTCTTAGCTATAACTACACCAAAGACTCAAGCCTGAATCATCCAGCCAACATTCTCTCACAACTTTATCATCCACACAAACTATGAGATGATAAATATTCCTTTGTTTAAGCCAGTACTTGGGGGTAATTTGTTACACAGCAATAGATAGCTGATGCAGCCCCCCCCTAGACTTGCTTTTCTTGCTCAGGTTTTGACACTTTGCAGGAAGAATTTTTTTTTTTTTTTTGAGACAGAGCCGCAAGCTGTCCCCCTGGGTAGGGTGCCGTGGCATCACAGTTCACAGCAACCTCCAACTCCTGGGCTCAAGCGAGTCTCCTGCCTCTGCCTCCCAAGCTGGGACCACAGGCGCCTGCTACAACACCTGGCTTTTTTTTTTTTTTTTTTGGTTGCAGCCATCATTGTTGTTTGGCGGGCCCAGGCTGGATTCAAACCTGCCACCTTAGGTGTATGTAGCTGGCGCCTTAGCCACTTGAGCCACAGGCACCGAGACCCTAGTGTGTCTTCTTGAGAAAAAATAAATATAAGACAGTGTCTTATTTTTGGGGAAACATGGTATTAGCTTGCATTCCCACCAGCAGTGCAGTACATTTTCTATTTTTTTTCCAAAGGAAAAAGATGTAATATGAAACCTAAGAAATTTTCTATTTTTAGTAGGGGCAAGGTCTTGTTCTTGCTCAGGCTGGTCCCCACCTCCTGAGCTCAAGTGATTCTCCTGCTTCAGCTTCCTAGAGTGCTGGGATTACAGGTGTGAGCCTGTGAGCTGGGCCCAACTGTGACAGTTTTAAGGCTTACTTAACAGATATTTTTTTAAATGGTCCTCAACTGGGATTTGTCTGATACTTTTCTCATGATTAGCCTGAGGTTATGGGGTTGTGACTGTCAGATGTTTAATTCTCCCTAAACCATATTTGTATGAAGCTTATTCTTGTTTCCTAATTGTCCTTTAAGGAAAAAAAAATCCCATTTATGTTTTATGGGTACAATATCCTTAAATTTTCTGAGCTTAAAAATAAAAATACTTTTCTGAGGATGTTAATTTTATATTACTTGCTTTTTGTCTTTGGTACTTGCGTTGTCTGTTTCTTTGATATCTTTCTGTTGGTGATGTCTCAGGTGCCCCGGGCCTTAGGCATATACGGCTGATCAGAAGAAGCTGGGTGGGCTCTTCTGTGTAGGGTGCCTGGGAGGGAGACCAGCCTTTTTTGTTCTTGAACCAAGTTTTGGTGTTTTTTCTATGGGGCTGATTTTTCAAGGGAAGGCTCTTAAGACTGGGCAGTGGGGAGAGGGCACGTGGTGCGTTCTCTACAGGCCTCCTGTGAGGCCAGCAGCACAGAGGGTCTGAGGCCATGACTGGCTCCTCAGGCTCTCACTTGGCTTCTTTTTTTTTTTTTTTTTAGCTCCTTTCCTCACTCCTATTCTTTTTGCCCTGGCTGGACTTTATTTATTTATTTTATTTTTTTGTAGAGACAGATTACTTTATTGCCCTTGGTAGAGTGCTGTGGCATCACACAGATCACAGCAACCTCCAACTCCTGGGCTTAGGCAGTTCTCTTGCCTCAGCCTCTGGAGTAGCTGGGACTATAGGCGCCCACCACAACGCCCAGGTATTTTTTGTTGCAGTTTGGCCAGGGCCAGGTTTGAACCTGCCACCCTCGGTATATGGGACTGGTGCCCTACCTCCCTACCTACTGAGCAACAGGTGCCGTGCCCCCCCCCTCCCCCCCGTACTTTAGTGAATCCAGTGTGGCTGTCTAGCTGTTACGCTCCACCCTCAGCCAGTCCTTCATGGTGATGTCCCCACTTACCCCTTTGTACAGAGTACCTGCTACCGTAGTACCTGAGTCTTTGGGGTTTGCCCTGTGCTTTGTACTTTCAGTCTATTAATACTTGTGCTTGGCTCGGTGCCTGTGGCTCAGTCGGCTAAGGCCCCAACCACGTACACCTAAGGTGGCGGGTTCGAATCCCCAGCCTGGGCCCGCCAAACAGCAATGACGACTGCAACCAAAAAATGGCCGGGCGTTGTGGTGGGCGCCTGTGGTCCCAGCTACTTGGGAGGCGGAGGCGGGAGACTCGCTTGAGCCCAGGAGTTGGAAGTTGCTGTGAGCTGTGATGCCATGGCACTCTACCTAGGGGGATAGCTTGAGGCTCCGTCTCAAAAAAAAAAAATACTTGTGCTAACTCTTTGCCAAAATTGTCCCTGTCTTTTGGGGGTCTTTGTTTATCTTCATTTTAGGGGGTTTCAGAAGGGTGAGCTGTGTAGGTCCATGGTCCTCGTGTGGGGTTAACCAGTACCCCTAGTATTCTAGTGTTTGCGGAGTCAGAAGGATTGAATAAAGGGCCATTTCTGGGATGTGTGTGTGCGTGTAGACATACACAGTCACACTCCACTCTGCTCCCTTTTTCACATCATCAGTCATGGGTTTTTTTTTTTTTTTTTTTTTTGAGATGGCACCTCAAGCTATCCCCCTGGGTAGAGTGCTATGGCATCATAGCTCACAGCAACCTCCAACTCCTGGGCTCAAGCGAGTCTCCTGCCTCAGCCTCCCAAGTAGCTGGGACCACAGGCGCCTGCCACAACGCCCGGCCATTTTTTGGTTGCAGCCATCAGTGTTGTTTGGCGGGCCTGGGCTGGGGATTCGAACCCGCCACCTTAGGTGTAAGTGGCTGGCGCCTTAGCCGA
>CAUYQV010111834.1:0-33307 GCA_963574575.1 Galagoides demidoff
CAGGCGCCCGCCACAACGCCTGGCCATTTTTTGGTTGCAGCCGTCATTGTTTGTTTGGCGGGCCCGGGCTGGGGATTCGAACCCGCCACCTTAGGTGTATGTGGCTGGCGCCTCAGCCGATTGAGCCACAGGCGCCGAGCCGTAATAAAATCTTAATTACCCCCAGAACTGAGTAATTTTTTTCCCTCTTTGCACTACTGTATCACCAACAGTTGGAGAACAAATCAAATGGGAGGATTCTCCAAGGGAACATCCAAAGAATAGCTTAATAAAATGTCCTATTGTCCTATTAACTGGGGAGTGGGGCCGTATTATAGTTATAAACTTTATTGCAGGGGAATCTCTATGGCAAAAGTACTATTCAAAAGGCCACCTATTAAGGAATAATGAAAGGCTTTGAAAATTGCCTTCAATAAACATTTGATAGAAAATTGAAGCAGTTACCTATGTAATTCTTGTTATGTGTACTTGAGACTAACATTTTTTTCCTTTGAATATCCAGAAATTTTGCTGAGGGTAAACAGCCTGTGGCTCACACGTCGATATAAACAGAGTTTGCTTAGTTTTCTTTTCCCAACATAGAGAAGCTTTAACTAATGTGAAAAATTACAATGAAAGGCAGCATTTGCACATAGAGATTCTTGAATTTTCTAGAAAAATTGAGTTTTCCCTAATAGAAATGTGGTGGGCTTTATGGTGAATAGTCTAAGAAACTGTTGGAATAAATCTTTCCTCAAAATGAGCATGCAAAGGTAGAAAATTAAGAAGTGCCAGATGTGGGTATTCTTAAGCCATTCATATTTTCACTGTGAAAGACATCTGAGTATCTAATCTAATATAAACTAATGTAAATGATACGTCACATAATATTAGATACTATATATTACAATATGATGTAATATAAATTTATTATAGGCTCGGCACCTATAGCTCAAGTGCCGAAGGCACCAGCCACATATACCACAGCTGGTAGGTTTGAATCCAGCCCGGGCCTGCCAAACAACAATGACAACTACAACCAAAACATAGCCGGGCATTGTGGCAGGCACCTGTCATCCCAGCTACTTGGGAGGCTGAGGCAAGAGAATCACTTAAGCCCAGGAGTTGGAAGTTGCTGTGAGCTGTGATGCCACAGCACTCTACCCAGAGCAACAGCTTGAGGCTCTGTCTCAAAATAAATAAATAAATAAATGTATTATATATGTATGAGTACAGAAGTGTGTATAGATGTACTGTTAACTTTTGAACAACACAGTTTTGATCTGTGTGAGTCCATTTAGAAGCGCACTTTTTTCAACAAAAGTTACACTGACTGTGCCTGCCTCTCCTGCCTTCCTTTCCAGCTCTTCTTCCTCAGCCTATTCAATGTGATGACAATGGAGATGAAGATCCTTATGGTGGAATTCACCCCCAGTTAATGGGAAGTGCATGTATTTTCTCTTATGATTTTCTAACATTTTTTTCTCTAGCTTACTTTACTATAAGAATACAGGATTAAAACACACACAAAATATATGTTGACTATTATGATTCTGGTAAGTCTGCTGGTCAATAGTAGATGATTAGTAGTTAAGTTTGAGGGGAGTCAAAAGTTGTGTGTGAATTTCCCCCTGCACAGGAGGTCAGCACCACTAATCCCTATGGTATTCAACGGTCAATGTTGCACATGTCCCAGATACTCATTACAGTGAATTATTATAATACTTACTGGACACTTACTAAGCTCCAGGCACTGTGTTTTAAAAATCCTGATCTCAGAATCTCAAGCTGAGAATCTTTTACTGGTTACTATTATCATTCCTGTTTCATAGGTATAGCTGCTGAAGTAGAGGGTAAATAATCTGTCCAAGGCCCTTAATAGGTAGCAGAGCAGGTATTTGAAGCCAGGCAGTCTGAATTCAAGCCTGTGCTCTTAACCACTTCATACATGCATACATGGTCTTATCTAATTAACAAATTCCACAGTATTGGTGGCAATGCTCCATTTCTGATTGTTTCTCTTTGCAAATGAAGACCTGGCATAAGTGTTTGTGGCTCTTGCCCATTTCATTCAAATGAAGGCTATTTATGACAAAAAAATAGCCTTCACTCAAGGTTAATAAATGTATAAGATGTGCCAATATCCTTGTGCCTGGAATAACACTTTCAGGTTGAGGGTCATCGTAAGTTAACAATGACCCAACCTTCTCTGTCATATTCATTAATCTTTTTCACTCTTGAAACTAATTCTGAAATACCAGCACTAACTGTGTAATCACTATATCAGTTAAGTTACACCTTGTTAGCCTGACAGTGGTTTGTTACAACATCAGGTAATTGAAAGCAATTGCTATTTCCTACCCAACTAAATGGACTATTGTTCTTTATTAAAGTATTAAATAGTCTTAATCTAGTTTTATCAGAAGCTTTCCAAAGCCTTTTCTTGCTATTTCCCAATAAATTCAAGATTTCACTATATACAGTATTAACATTAAAATTTAAAAAGTCTTTTGGTAAAAGCCAAAAGATTGATGTGATCTGAAGAGAAACCTTAAAAAGTCCTTTGGGAAACAATTATATAGCATGTTTTATAATTTTACCTTTACTTGAATACATGCCCATCTAAACCATTAAATGTTCACAAATCTTCCAGATTTAAATACATTCCATTCCAAGTGGAATGTCAGTATTAACATTATCAATATTTACTCAAAGTGCATTTCAAGAAGTTAATATGCCTCAAATTATGACCCTTTATTTATTATAGATAATCTATCAAAATAATTTATAAATATATATATATGTCTTTTTTTTTTTTTTTACAGTTTTTGGCCGGGGCTGGGTTTGAACCCGCCACCTCTGGCATATGGCACTGGCGCCCTACTCCTTTGAGCCACAGGTATCACCCCTACAAATATATTTTTGAAACATACACATTTACTTATTTTGGCTATGCCATATTTCTTTTGGTTTAACTTTATATGATATAAACTCTTTCATTCCTTTTCCTCACACCCTTCTAAGTTTATAGATTTAAATATATCTCTAGTAAGGAGTAAATTACTGTTTTGTCCTAGGAACTTTGAGGTTTATTTGTGCTTGAAAGGTAAAGTCAGAGTTGCAGTTAAGTCCTTCACTGGGTATTGTGCCATATACCTTTACACTGTACTAGTTAGGTTGAAACCTAGAAACCCAAAGTGCTATTATATCTCCTCCCATTAGTGTGGGAGACAGTCATAACAGTCAGGGTTAAGCTCAGTTCCCAGTGGGCCCATTGGGTCCACAGACCACTGAATGGTCATTTTCCATTTCTCAAGTGTATATCTGGAACTGACCTAGGTAGCTAAGGTCACTCCATATATTCATTCTTTGGCCTATATGTTAGAAAGTACCCCAGTGAGAATCACCATATGGAAATATCTGACACCACACCCACACCAGTCCAGATGGTAAGTCAAAATCAGTACCTCCACTTAGGAGATGTAGCAGATCAGTGTCCCCATTAAAGAGCTAAAGAATGCAGGAGTGATAATCCTCTATCATGTGACTATTTGATTTACTAGATGGGCAATGCAGAAGGGAAACACATCTTGGATAATTACTATAGACTATGACTAGCTCTACCAAGTAATTTTCCTAACTTCATCTGCTGTGCTGTGGTGGAGTTGTGGCTAAAGCAGAGTAACAAGTCCTCAAATAAATGCTGTGCTGTCAGTGATATGACAAATGCATTCAGTTAGAAATTCAGCATTTCAATTAGAAAAGAAGAGCAGAAATGGTTCACACTAACTCAAGATGGACAACAATATTTGTATATAGTTTAGCCTAAGAGCTATGTTAATTCTCCTGCCCTCTATCATAATATTGTCTGAAGAGATCTGAACTGTCTGGGTATCTTATAGAACAGCACATTAATCCATTATATCAATGACATTATGATGATTAGACAGCATGAGTAACAGGTGGTTAGAATATTTGAGGACTTGGTAAGTTAGCCACACTCCATAGAGTGAGTGTTAAAACATTAGACAAAACAAATTTAACAGAGTTTATGAGGTTGGACAACTAAGTTCCCAAACTCATCCTAGAAAAATTGCTTTGAAAGGTGGACTAGGCACTGGTGTCAATACATAGCTTCCCAGGGGGAGTACTTTAAACGTGGCCGTAGTGATATCCAGCAATGAGGTATGTAGCACTTTTTCTAGGATTAGTTCTTGAACTTAATTATCTGACCTCATATGCAAGTAAAGAACAATTCATGAATCAGGCAATACTCAGACCAGAAGAGGTTCAGAGAGCTGAGCTACAGCAGCATCAATGGTGAGTTTTGTTTTGTTTTTTTTTTTCAGTTTTTGGCCAGGACTGGGTTTGAACCCACCACCTCCGGCATATAGGGCCAGCACCCTACTTCTCTGAGCCACAGGCACGAGTCCCAATGGTGAACTTTTATAGACTGATGCAAAAGTAAGACACAAAATATATATTTTACTTGTTAGTGTGAAAAGATCTCAGTTACAGGTTAGTTGGTGGTTTGTGATTGGTAATGTCACCAGTTTCATTTTACTGTGACATCAAGCATTAATTTGACTAGATAGGAACTTAAAACAATAGCTCAACCTCAGCCTAATGCTCTCCGAATTAAATATTTTTACCATTAGAAGATAAACTCTATGGGGATTCAGGGAACTATCACTTCAGAGGTAAGATGAAATATCAGTGGTAAACTAAAAAAAAAAAAAAACTGAATCTTCATTCTCTACAACTAAAGAGAAAACACAGCAACACAGCACCAGTAGGCCTTTCTAAGTTCTGGAGAAAAATGAAATCTTCCCCAGACAAGCAAACATTACAGAAATTTTTTACCACCAGATCTTCCCTATAAGAAATGCCCAAAAGTCTTAAAAACATAACACAGGGGAGAATACTTGGTAAGCAACTAGGTAACAATCAACATGATGAGTGGAATGGTATCTCACTGTCAATATTAGCATTGAATGTAAATGATCTGAATGCCCTATTTAGTACAGATGGACAGAATGCATTGAAAAAAACACAATTCTGATACCGGCTGTCTCCAAGAAGCTCATTAAACCCTTTTAACCCATAAAGAATCTCATAGTAATAAGGTAAAGGGGGTGGAAAAAAATATTCCACTCAAATGGAAACCAAAAAGTGAACTGGTATAGCTATTCTCATACCAGATAAAACAGACTTTAAATCACCAACAGTAAAAAAGAAAGTCAAAGATGTTCATTATATAATGATAAGGGGATCAATTCAACAAGAAGATGTAACAATCCTAAATACACAAAGTCAGGTAATTGAGTTCACTAATGCATTCAAAAAAATGTGCTACACACCTCATTGCTGAATATCACTACAGTCACCTCTGAAGTCATCTCTTTGGGAACCTGTGCACTGACACCAGTATCTAGTTCACTCTTCAAAGCAATTTTGGAATTCTTTTTGTGGAATGGCATTTGGAGCTATTGTCATATGAAATTCTGACAATTAAGTTCTCAAATTCATCCAAGGACAAGTGCTTTGAGGGATGGCCTGGGTGCAGGTGTTAGTGCAGAGCTTCCCAGGGGGAGTGCTTCAGAGATGATGTAGTGATATTCAGCAATGAGGTACGTAGCACTAATTCTAGGATGAGTTCACACACTTAATTGTCTGACATTATATATACATTTGTGTATTTGTGTATACCTACACCCACCAGAGCTCCCAGATTCATAAAATGAATACTGCTAGACCTAAAAATTGAAACAAACAGGAATATAATGACAGTGGGGGACCTCAACACTCCACTGACAACACCAAGCAGAGGCAGAAAATCAACAAAGAAACACTGGACTTAAATGGGACTTTGGAGCAAACAGACCTGACAGACATTTACAGACCATTCTACCCCCAAACTGCAGAATATATATTCTTCTCCTTAGCACATGGAACATTTTCTAAGATAGACCGTATGTCAGGCCATAAAACAAGTCTCAGCAAATTTTTCAAAACCAAAATCATATCATGTGTCTTCTCAGACCACAGTGGAATAAAACTGGAAATCAGTTCTAAGAGGAACTCTCAAAACTACAGAGATGCATGAAAATTAAACACCCTGCTGCTGAATGACCTTTGGGCCAACAATGAAATCAAGGCGGACATTTTAAAAACAATTGTGAGTTGAATGACAATGGCAAAACAAACTCTTAACTCTTTTGTCATAACACTTAGCTTAATACACAAATATACCATTGTGTAAAATATTGTTTTCATTGTATTTTTATCCTATAAGCTTTTTATTTAAAACAGTAGTTCATCTTTTAGTTTAATTTTTAAGCTTTCTCATTAAAAACTAAAGACACAAATACACACATTATGCTAGGCTTACACTGGGTCAAGGTCATCAGTATCCCTGCCTTCAACCTACACAACTTGTTCCACTGAAAGGTCCTCAGGACATCTGACACATGTCACCACCAAAGGTCATCTCAATGTGACAATGATGCCTTCTTCTGGAATATCTCCTTAAAAAAATACCTGAGACTATTTTACAGTTAACTTTATTTTTATAAATAGAAGGAATTCTCCCTAAAATAATGATAAATAATGTAGTGGTGTTAATGCATACTGGTTGTTTGTCATCATTATCAGGCATTGGGTACTCTACATAATCATGTGTGCTACACTTTCCTATGACTGGCAGCACAGCAGGTTTGCTTACACCAGCATCACCACAAACACACGAGTAAGGCCTTGGTCTCCATGCTATGGCATCACCAGGCAATAGGGGTTTTTTAGCTCCATGAAAATCTCATAGGGCCCCCATCATATATGTGGTTTGTTGTTGACCAAAATGTTATTATGCAACTGTATTTGAAATACAGTGGAGAGAGAAAACGATCTTCTCTCCAGATGTGAGATGTGATCAGTGTATCTGGTCATTCCCTGTGTGTGAAAGGGGAAGTGGCATCTCTCATTTCATCCACATAGCTTAGAATTCAGCAAACACCTCAAAGAGAAAACCATGGAAAATTTCTTAATCACCTCTCTGTGATCTTCTCCTAGATCCTCAAGTCTTAGCCACCTTGGCAGCTATGAACCTCAACTTAGATCTTTTAAGTCCAGTGAAACTGTGGAAAACTTCAGGCCACCACTTTCTGCCTAGCCTCTTTTCTCCATTTCTTGGATCAGCAAATGCTTGAAGGTAAAAAGAGGGTGCAAAGCTGGAGCTCACAGAGCATGCTGTCTCTTTCTCCTGGACGTTGGTCTTGCAAATCCTGGCTTCCTTGATAGTTCTCTGATACATTGTACAGTTTTTCTTTTTCTATCCAGCTCTTCCAGCCTCAATTGTCCACATTTCTTCCCAAATCCAGGCCTTTGCATACGCTCTTCTCCCTTCTCACAACATATTTTCACCTCATCCTACCATTTAGTAATCATTCATCTTTCAGATATTACCTCAACCATAATTTCTATAGAGAAGCCTTCTCTTAAATCCCTGGTTAGGTCCAATTCTCTCTTTCAGGCTTTCAGGGTGCCACGCCTCAGTCCACTTTCTAACCTCTACCAGGACAGTTTCGTATTTATTAGTATAATTATTAAATTAAACTCTCTCTCCTAGTATACTAAAACATATTGTGGGCATTTATTATATCTGACCAACATTATACCTCCATTTACTAACTAGTGCCTAACACAAAAGAAGTACTTAATAAATGTTTATTGAATGAAATGATGTTATCATCATCTTTTGAAATGGCTCATCCACTCTGTTAGAATAAGAGTATATGGCTCGGCACCTGTAGCACAGTGGCTACGGCACCAGCCACATACACCAAGGGTGGTGGGTTCAAACCTAGCCCAGCCCAGCTAAAACAACTGCAACAACAACAACAAAACAGCCGAGCATTGTGGTGGGTGCCTGCAGTCCTAACTACTTGGGAGACTGAGGCAAGAGAATAGCTTAAGCCCAAGAGTTTGAGGTTGCTGTGAGCTGTGATGCCACGGCCCTCTACCAAGGGTGACATAGTGAGACTCTGTCTTAAAAAAAAAAGAGTATATAAATTAAGACTCTGTCAATGAGTGAATTAAACCAATAGACAACAGCTAAATAGGATCCTTCTCACTAATAATTGCAGTGTGTGTGCATGCATGTGCACAAGCACGCATACAAATGTGTTATTGGAATTGAGTTATATAAGGTAAAAATGTAAACTACTCAGCAGTGGGAAAGAGACTTCTTGGACAAGTACTTGAATATTCATTGAAATCAGAAAACTACAAAGATCTCCAGGGATATAATTTCAGACTCTGATAAGAGCAGTTATGCAGTAATTCATTGAGCAATTCGACCAAAATGAAATGCTGACAAAAAGAAGAAAGATCAAAGAATGCTTTCAAGGACAGAGTAGGAGTCAGGCATTGCAAAGGGAAGTATGATGTGTTTGGCAGAAAGGTTTAGTGAAAGGGAGAAAGAATGAACTGCTGAAGAGAGCAGAAAGTTCAAAGTGTCATGTTACCTGTCTCCAACATAGATCAAAAAGTACCCCAACATCCCACCTGCCTGATTTTGTAAAATGAAACAGAGGGAAAGGATGAGAAATTAATTCCGAATAACTTAATCATTCTGTTGAAATATCTCAGGAGGGCCAAAGGATACTAGGAACTAGTTAAAATTAACTGTCATTAACTGAAGCCAACATGGGCATTTGGCTTCATCAAATCACCAAAATGAGCAGCTTCAGTAAACTGGTTGATTTAGTCACATGTGAACTGAACAGCTCCATGGAAAGAGCCCAAATTCCAGGTCTCTTAGTGTTGACTAGAGCAGGACCCCACCATAAAGTCTGCTCATTCTGCTTTTTACTGACATTCCCAGGAAAGATCCAGCATAAGGATTTTCAGGCCAGTTCCCTTCGGCAAGATACACCTACCCCAATTGCATTAAATCTGCCAACTAAAGAGTATTAAGGACCTAGCATGAGCCAGGCACTGTGCTACAGGCTGGGGATGCCATGGTAGTCTGACCCCAGATTCATCCCTGGCCTCCTAATTTCCTGTCTACAGTGACAAGGAGCATTAAGCAAATAAACACACAAGCAAATATAAAATTGCAGCTGGGCTTGGTACTACTAAGGAGAGGTCCACAGGGGCTTGAAATCAGGGAGTTTGGCCTGGAGGAGGGACTTTCCCCTGAGAAAGTGGCATTGAGCTGAGAGATGCAGGATGAGGGGAAGGGAAAGCGCGGTCCAGGCAGGACTGTGTCTGCACATACGCATTCAGGTGTCTATCTAGTTAAATTTTCAGGTTTTTCTTACAACTCCCTAAACTTCCCTTCCCTCCACCATGTCTTTCACTTGATCTGGGTATAAGGCAAAGAACCATAATGGTATGACAAGCATGGCACTCGTCTCACCACACACCAGTGGATGGCAACAAAAAGCCCCCCAGTGGCCTTCAGGGGGAAAGAAGGCATCAGAAGAAGGGAGAGAGAGTGCAGAGGCTAGCAGGGCATGGAAACAGGATATCCCCTTGCAGCCCCCTTTCCCCGGAGAGGCCAAATTGCAGATCACATGTTGGTGTCCCATGGGTCTTGGGACACACACCCACCTTTTTACCCTGCCTGGAAATGTCAAGGAGAGCAGTGAAGAGATCAGCTGGAACACGGACAGCCCTTCACGTCAGCTTTTATAAACCCTTCCTAAATAAGTGGGAGGCTTGTGCTGACTGCTTGCTCCTACGTCTCAGATCTTTCGGGAAATGCATGAAAGGCAGGGGAGACAGAGCCAGGTGGAGGGGTTTGCCACCTAAGAAGATGAAACACAGAGATCAATCATTTTAGAAATATTACTATAATTGGAACAAAAATAAGAAGTGAAATCTCTGTAAGTCACTTTTTATGAGTCCAAAGCGCAGCATTTCCCTCTCCTTGGTGTCACTTGGCTGTCTTTGTCTAGTCTACAAGACAAAAGCAAACCAGGAGGCAGCTTTGAGTGGGCTCCTGTTTACTGTGTCTGTGACTTTACAGCACCGAGTTTGCAGTTAAAATACTAAAAATAAAAGCACCTACCAGCCCACTTACCGGATGTTTTCAACTGGATGGTCATCAGTGGTTGCTTAGGCCTGTGTGGGTGCCAACATTTTTTATAAGACCTGTGAAGAAATTACACTTCTCCATACCCAATTTCTTACATTTCCATTTAAAGGTGCAAGTGTTTGTTAATGATGATTAACAAATAAAACAGATACTGTAGAGGTTGCTGGATATAGGGAAAGTGTACACAAGTATCAAAGCATGTAGAGTCCAGAAACAGGCAGGAAAAGAGGGTTTGTGTGCAGAACATTGGGTCAATGTGATGAACCAGCATTGCTTGGATAGTGAAAGTGGAGGCTAAGAGCTTGGGGTGGTGGTGGAAGAGGTTAGTCTGGGCAATCTAAGAGTAGGTATATGGAACAATGACTATTACAGAAAAGCTCTAGCTGACAAAATGCAGAAAGCAAAGCGGAACTCATAGAAAGCATTAAGACTACAAAGCCAGGGGAACAGTAAACAGTGGGGAGAACAAAGTTTCCCTAGAGACCAGAGACAAAGAGATCCTGTGAAGTGCTGAGCTGGTGACTAAGAATCCAGCATTCCCACTGTTGAGCCATGAAGCACAGACAAGCTTCTTATTCCCCAGGTGCCAGGAACCATGCTGGACTTTTAGGGGTAATGAAATGACCTGAAACAAAGGTCTGAGTCTATACCCAAGATGGCAGGAACTTGGTCAGAGAAATATAATGGTGGCTTAAGACTTGGAGGCCATTAGGACAGAAAGGACCTCGAGAACTACCATTTAAAGCAAACTAGGCAAATTAAATAAGGATGAACTGGATTGTAGCCTATTTCATGTCAACTTGAATGTAACAGGACACCCCCCAGAGGTCCGTCCGAGTTACAGAAAGAGGAAACTCCAGATTACAATTGTCATGTTGCTCTAAGTTTCTCTTTCTGAAGGCAGGAGGCCATCAAATCAAGCATTTTGGATACCCCAGCTTTTAATGAAAAGGCCCCATCTCTGGGCTTAGATCAACTCAATATGGAAAATGGTAGCGCCTTCCCCTTGGTCTTAGAAATAAGACTGGGCAGGTTTATGCCTCTTTCAAAAGGGAACACAGACAATAAATGGCAGTGAGTTTCTCTCAAACCACTCCAGCCACACCAACTGACCATGCTCAGGGTCACTAGGCCTGGAGGCTACATGAAAGAGCAAGGTTTGTCTCAGTAGTGGTTCTGAACCTGCTGAGTTGCCACATTAGCCCCACTCACCACCTTGGCCAGGCAGTTCTATGTATCCAGTCCTCTACTTCTTCACATCAGAGATGGAACAGACAATCCTACAGGGACAGTTTCTCCATCATCTTTCCTCAGAAGCTCCTCATTCTTTGCTTTCCTTGCTCTAGACTGAGGAATACAGTAGGACATGTACATACAGACAGTCTTTAGCTGAAATGATCCTCATCTCTGTGAAAGTCAAAGGGCTAAATTCACACAATAAATATTCAGCCTCTCTGCAAAGGACTACAGAAGGGTGTGCAGAGCAGCAGATTTGGGGACGAAAGACATCAGTACCCAGAGATTGGTCTCAAAATTTCAGGTCTCCAGTTAGCAGTGGTGAGATAAAGGGGTGAACAATTCAGAATGAGAGACACGAGAACCTGAGGCAGAGATACAGCTTCTTTTCCTCCTCCCAATCTTGTTTTCGTTGCAAAACCCACACAAATGCCTCTTACATTAGACTACAGCTGAGAACAGGAGATTGACAGAATTTTCACTTTTCATCTGGATGATTCAACATCATGTAGAAACAGCCACTGTGGACCTCCTAAGGAGGGGAAAGGTGGGTAGCAACCCATCTCGAAAGACTGATTTAAAAAAAAAGTTTAGAAGCCACTAGGTGTTTGGTACTTATTTTCAAGGCTATAAATCCCACAGCAGGTGCACCTAGGCAATCAGGATAGGCAAGAACTCTGATAAATTCAGCGGTGATACTTAGGGCCACAGAAACCCTGGGAGGCTATAAATAGTTATTAGGAGAGAGATGTTGCTGAACACCAAGGGAGAAATCCACCAATGGAGCAGAAATGTAAATCAGAAACTACTATGGGGAAATGGTGTTTTCGTATTAAGTATAAAGAAGGGGTAAAAAAGAAAAAGTATGAACTAGATTTCCTTCCAATGCTTAGGTGGAATTCGAGTCATTTTTAGAAAATTCCAAAGGAAGGAAAGAAGTGGTAGAGAAGAGGGGGGGAAAAAGGGAGGGAAGGAGGAAGGAACAAAGGGAGGAAAGAAAAGCAGCAAGGGAGGCAGGCAGGCTCTCGCCCCTCACCTCCGACTTCATCCAAACGCCCATTGAATCGGGAAGGTTCAGTCCAGAGGTTATAGCTGCATCCACGGTCAATGAGCTTACAGAGATTGTCACAGCAACTTCTATCACCTTTCAGCTGCTAAGGTTAGGTTTCTTTTTCCTGTTTCCCTTTCCCACATTCTCTGTGGACACTGGGAGGATTAATGCATGTTTGACAAGTCACTCTTGCAGTCCGCGAAGGTCCTTACTGCAAAGTCAGCATGCATATGGAAGGAAGTTATAATCATTTTCAAAATTCAGTCCACACCTGTTTCCATTTTCAAGAAAACATACATTTTAATCACTGAGGTGCTTTAGCTTATCAGATTGTATCTCACCAACTTCACAGAACAATAGAAATACAATTCATTACCTGATAGTATTTATCGATGTTTTTTATTATATGTTTTAACAAAGTTTTCAAGTTGTTTCTGTCTATAATTACACTTTTAAAATTTTTTAGTTACACTTTTGATCATTTTCTATGAACGATATTTCTATTATTGGAATAGATTACCTTGTCAGCTTGCAATACATATAAAAACTATGAAAACCACAATTTCGAGGTTCTCTCTCTCCCCCCAACCCTTCCAAACTTCACATATGGATTTATAAAGTGATTATTTTTGCAAATATCTAACCATACAGAATCAGAGTAGTTAAAGGGTGGTAATGATATTGTTACGCCAGTTAATATGTTCTTGGCTGACCCACACAGACTCTATTTCAGAAAATCCTTCCATAAACGCAGAATATAATTGATTTATTTCCTTGGTCAGGGAAGGATGGCCATTCATTAGCAATTGAAAAAACGAGGTTCAGCAACAGATGATGTTTTATTAAGCCTCATAAGTATGGCCAGAGAAAAAGGAAAAAGACTATGAGTTCTGATAATAAACAGAGGGGATAAAGGATTTTGGTGAAGAGCATCACATTTGGAGGTGAAGCACCTGGGTTCAAATCCCAGCGCTGGCGCTCATTAGCTGTATAACTTTGGGCATAACTCTTGTGCCTCAATTTTTCTTCTGTAAAATGGTGGCATTGAAAGCACTTCCCTTCAAGATTATCATAAAGATTAATAAAAGCATCTGTATGGAGCTCAGAGTACACACTGCACGAGTACTTGGGAAGAGTCACCAGCACTGAGGAGGTTTAATGCTGGGCTTCTGCTCCACGACTGCCTGCCCCCTACGTTAATGTGTGTGGCCACGAGGGCTCTCAGTCCCCCCTCTGGACATCCCCACACCTGTGTCTTCTCCACCCAGCTGCTGGTCTTCTGCAGGTTCCCTTCACCTTTACCTTGATCCCCGGATACTGCAATAGTCTCCTGACCCCAGTGCTGTTACCCTTAGAGTACACCCTACCCAGGACATTGACTCCAATTCTGCCTTTTTTATGATCATGGCTTCCCATGTTTAAAAAATGTTGATGTGTTTCCACCATACACAGGATGGGGTTGAAACATTTTAGCCTGGCATCTAAGGTCCTTCACATCCTGGCCCCAGCCTATCCAGACAACATCATTTTCCATTACCCACCAGCACTGATACTTGGCCAAGTCAAACTAATCTGTCCAAAGCTATAGCACGATGCCATGTTTCTAAATCTGAAGCAAATATGTGAATTCTTAGAACCTTTTCTAAAGCTTTTTGCTGTTAGAGTCATGGAAAAGATGCATGAAGAGCTAACATAAAGAACCTTCCCTGCATGTTCATACGAATAGCCTAAAAGGAAAAACAAAATTGCATACCACTGAGAACGGTCATGAGGACCATTATGAGGTCCATATAGGACCAATTAGATTCTCCCCCAATTCAGAGGCCCTCCAGACTACTCTGAATCAGGATCTAAGCAAGTGTGGGGACTCTGTGGCCAAGGTCAGGATGAGATCTCTGACTGAAGGGCTGTGGAATAAAGAAAAGGCAGCCTACCAGCCCCAAGGCTGCAGGACCAGCTCTAATGAGAGAAAGCACAGGAGTAATGAGGGCTACTATTGCTGTAGGGAAAATTACTCCAAAACCTACTGGCTTAAAGTAATAATTTTATTTTATTCATAATATTATAGTTCAAAAATTAGGAATGGTTCAGCTAGGTAGGTGCATCTTCTTAGGATAGAAATATTGATATAGGAATCACAGGAGAGAGTCATAGTTTGTGGTTGAAATTATCCTGGAGTGTGAAATTTTCTGTATTGGGGGGAATGTGTAGAGAAAAGGAAAGGGCCAAGGACAGAAACTTGGGAACAATAGGTATATTAACTAGGGTTCTCCAGAGAGATACACCTAGACAGACATAGAAAGAGAGAAAGATGAGGAGGGATTTATCAGGGAAATTGGCTCATGTTATTATGGAGACTGAGATGTCCCATGACAGGCTGTCTGCAAGCTGGAGACCCACAGAGGCCACCAGCTAAGTCCAAAGTCCAAGGATACCAGTGGTATAACTCTCAGTCTGAGGCCAGAGGCCTGAAAACTTAGGGGGCCACTAGTGCAAGTCCTACAGTTCACAAGCCAGAGAACCTGAATTCTGATGTTCAAGGGAAAGAGCAGAAGAGTGTCCCAGCTCCAAGAGAGAGAGCAAGACGTGCCTTTCCCTGTGCTGTGTGCTCTATCCAGGCCCTCAGCTGACTGGATGGGACCCCCTAACATTAGGTGGGGGCAGATCTTCCATACTCCGTTCACTGATTCAGCTGCCAATCCCCTCTGGAAACTCCCTTCTGTCACACTCAGAAATAATGCTCTACCAGCCCCCTGGGTGTCCCTAAATCCAGGCGGGATGCTGCCGAAACTGAAGCAGCAGACCTCTCTTTAAGGAGCTAGTCGGGGAAAGACTGCCACATAGATTTCTAATGTGCACACGTTCTTTATGTATAAATGACAACTTTGACAAGAATTTCCCTGCCACTAAGAAAAGACGTAACAGCAAAACTCTGCTGTCGCTCTCAGTTCTCTCTTGGAGCCCCTCTCTGGTCTGCAGTAAGATGATGCTGGGGCCGTAGTCATCTGAAGGCTCAACCGGATTAAATGTCAGTACACGTTTGTGAGTGAACTGGATAAAAAGAGACACAAGCGTCAGGTACAGGTGTCATCATCAGAATATACTAGGTTCTGCTGTAATAACAACCACTCTCTATGGTTTCAATAATAGAGGTTTACTTTCTCATTCATAGCACACACTGGTTGCGGACCAGTGGGGCCTCCATTCCACATCAGCTTCATTCTTCCTCTGCAATCCAAGCGAATGGAGCAGTCACTATCTGAAATATCAATGGACGCAATGGACACACAGCAGAGGGAAGCAAGAATATGGCAAAGCACACACTGACTCTTAAAGCTGCCATGTGGAGGGACACATGTCACTTCCACTCACATTTGGTGCCTGAACAAGTGTCATAACCTTACTTGAGATCAGGAGGAGGGGGAAACAATTTTGCTACATTTTTACTAGTGATTTTGAATAACTCTACTACTCAAAGTGAGATAGAGAACCAATCAGTAAATAGCACTAAGGACTAACGTAACAGACATTCACCACCAAAAAGTTCACTTCTGGTTGAGAAATCAAGGGAGTCTTAATGGGGGGTCACCAAGAAAGGTGGCATTTGCTCTACACATGAAAAAGGGTTGGAGGGACTTAAGTGAATGGAGATGGAGAGAAAAGAGGAAAAAAGGGGGGAAAAGCATGGAGGTAGGAAAGCATAAGGCTCTATTACAGGGAAAAAAGCACGGAGGTAGGGAAGCATAAAGCAATCTTACGGGAACAGTCTCACCTAACTGGAATACAAGGTGCTAACTCATTCTAAAAAACTTTGTGCTACAGAAAAAGATGAAGTCACTCTACACCAAACTTATAATACTGATATGTTTGAGGGTAAAGCAATATGCTCAGCTAGAGAACGGATAATGGGGTTGCATGATAGGCCATGAAACGAGGTTCACCAAGTAAATGAAAGAATAAGCCCCGGGAATGAGATTTAAGAAATCACTTTTTGCTTAACTCACAGAGACAGGAAGCATCTTGTTAGAATTAGAAGATAATAGAAAAGAGTGCCTGGCAAGAGGGGCCATGCAGATTCCCAGGTAAATTATCAGTCCTCTCTCATGAATAAAAGAATAGCTGTGTGGGTTTCTGTTTTAGATGCCATTGTGCTGTTAACATTCCCTGGGCTCTTTCAGAGGAGAAATTAAGAACATTAGAAATATCTTTCACCGTCATGATCATCACATGGTAGGAAATTGGTACGTTCATTGCTGGTCCAAAAACAATCTTTGGTTGAAGGAAATAGAGGGTTAACTATCAAACACTGGTTAATATTCTTCTTACCAAAAGCTCTCGGAAGGCAGGGTCCAGATCCTATTGAAATGTTGGCCTTCACTGCAAGCAGGGAGAAGGTGGTCAGTAAAATGTGTTGAATTGGATTGTCTCCAGGAAAGAGCAGAAAATTACAGAGAATTACTCCATTTGGTTTGTTCATCTTTTCTTTTCAAGGCAAATATTTTGCTTCAGTAGGATTTTGCCCTCATTAAAGCTTTCATGCTCAGAATACATGTGGTCTGAATATGTATGTGGTGAACTCCAATTTTGTTTAAAGGTTTACTCTCTGCTTAGGCTTTCTTCTCCTCCTGCGTCTTGCAGCACCCATCAACTCTTCACTCCGGGGAACGGAGGGCAACAACTTATTAAGAACCCACACTGGCTGCTGAAAGTCTCCATCCAAAGTCACTTCTGAAAAAGCCAACTTCCAACTTTTCAGCCCCAACACACCCCACCCCTGAGTCCTACTTTTCACTATAGTCTTCCAAAACTAATAGCAAAAAAGAAGATAAATACAAAGGAAGAAGGGCCTTTGGGTTTTGGCTATTAAGGTAGCCCCAGCAGACTTCCTTTAGTGCCACACACCAGCATTCCCGTAGAAAGTCCTGAGTTCTCAATCATCAGTGCCTCAAGACCAGCAGAAGGGGCCAGAGCAGCAGCAGGGTGGGAGGGAAAATGGGGTCGCTTTTCTAACCCACGTGTGGCAGCTTTGGGTGATGCACCTGTGGTATTTCTGCTCCTGATGCTTGACAAGATCCTTCCCTGGGGGCCTAAAGTGTCATCCGCATGTGTGTGCACAGGGTAAGGTGAGGGCAGAAGAGGAAGGATGAGGGTGAAGGGAAGTACCAAGTTTGAATGTTGAGGAAGAGCCTCAAAGACGAAAGGGAGTTAAGCCAATAGGTTATAAAATTATTTTTGCATGAGTTATAGATTTAATAGCATGTGCAGAGAAAAGTATTCATGCCCCTTTAAAAGATATAGGCATTAAAGCACCTTGATTTTTCTGAGGATCCAGGCATAGTTGCCTGAAATCAGCTAAAGCTGTATCAACAGCCAGTACCTGTGCCCTGGCTGGGTGCCCCTGGAACAGGAAGCATGTCTTCCTGCAGGTGAGAGGCTCAGAGCACAGATGTTTGGATGAAAGGACATCAGTAAGAATGGATGCTCCCCGATAATCCAGCTATGTGTGGTACATGGTGGTCTTCAGCAAAGACTTTTTACCAAATAGATCATATTAAGCAGGCAAAAATCATTGTCAGTAGACATTTGATTAAACTCAGATTGTTTAATAAAAAATCTCTTAATTATCCCACTACATATATATAGCTTGAGGTGAACAGGGAGCTTCTCAGGCCTCAGTTTTGACTGTGACACTAATAGAACAGGCCCTGGTGTGAGTGGAAGAGAGGTCACCATACACAGGACAGAGAAGGGCCAGGGCCAGAGTTAAGGGCAGCAGGTTCTGTGAAGATCTCTTTATTTGGAGGGAGTTCATTTTAGCTGCTAACTACCAGTCTTGTGAAGACCCCCACAGTGGGGGCATGACCCCTTTTCCTCAAGCCTGGGGAGTATGTTTTCTGAAAAGGAATCACTTGGAGCCATGCCTGACACACAGGACGTGGTGACAAGTGAGCAGTTCCTGGGGTCAGCCTGCCCCAAGAGGGCTCACATTTCTTCTCCCTTATAGAAGGTCATGAGGGATTGAGATCATCTGGGGTCTTAGACCCCGACAGGAGGAGGCCACAGATGGCCCACCACTTCCTTGAAGCTCAGCAAGAGGCCACATAAGGGAACTACAGGGGAGAAGCCTCAGTGCAGGGACTTTGAAGACCCAGGAAACACCCTCTCCTTTCCCTCCACCCCCAGTTTTGACCTTGGTAGAGATGAAAAGCAGCTAGCAAAGGGAAACGAAATCAGTTAACTATAGGTCTTAGCACAGGGGTGAGGGTTCAGGACAGAAATCTTAACTTTAAAAGAGGATTAAAGCAATAGTTTAACATTTGGGCCAGAAATTCCAATTTTTGAGTCTAATTGAGACTTTGCTTTTAGCTTAAAGTTATCAGATATGAATCTTCAACCTGACATTGAGCATAAAAGTTTTGGGATCTTCCATCCAGGGCCAGGGAAGATTCGCCCTACAGCCTAAATTGCAGTGTTTTAACACATCCTAGAAGTTACACACTCAGCTTAGATGTTACATTTGTGGTCACCTGCTCAACCCTGACCACAGCATCACAGTATCTGGTTACATAGCTTTGAAAACTGCCACCACCTTTCATACAATGTCAAAATCTACCATTTTCTAAAAATGAAGCTGCAATCTACTAATCTTGATTCCTTGAAATGCCTGTAAGGATATTAGTAAGGGAAAGCACCCTTTCCAGAGATATTGCTTTCTCCTGAGTGACCAAGTATAGCCAACTGTCTCACATCTAACAGGTCATGGAGGCTTAAACAAAGACAGAACTATAAAAATATAGTATTCTGGTCTATCCATAAAATATGCTTGCTATTCTTTTCCACTGTAGCTATTAGCTGCTATTTCTTTAGATGTCTGGCTACTAAAATTTCCTAGATAACCAAGTTCTCATTTCTCTGGAAAGAAAAGCATTAGAAACTCAAGCAGCAGGGGCTTGAAGCTGGGCTATTATTCTCCCTGAGTCAAAAAGGAGAGGGGGATGGTGCCCTTGGTTGCAGTGTGGTTACCTGAAGTGGGCTGCACATACGAAAGGGCAATGAGAACTTTGATTGTCAAAGTGAGCATTCAAAATGACTTTTTTATTAACAACCCCCAAAATGATTAAATATAATTCTTTATCTTCAAAGTGGTCCTTTTGAAAAATTGTGATATTTCTACAAAAGATGACAATCTGCCAACACAGAATAACTTGTGAATGCAAATATTGCTCACTTCATTGTTCCTGGTTTTCTTCAGAAGCTACATAATCTTACTTTCTAAAAAATGTAGGCTGCAAAGTTAATAGAATTCAAAAGGACTACCTTTCAATCTGAAAAGTTATAAAGATGTTAGTTCTCTGAGTCTTTAAGGAAATCCAATTATAGGTCTTTTTTATTATTATTATTATTCAAGCAAAGACCAAAAGAGGAGCTTTTATTCCCTGGTGTCATTTGCTCAGCAGGAACTCACCTTGACATTGCTATGATTTCTCTGCATTTCTCATTAAGAAGTTACTACTGGATAGATACCCAAACTCAGGTGGAAACTGGGTTTCAGCAGTCACAGGTAGCTCTGTACATCTCAGATGTACATTTTTCATGCTAGTTCCACTAGTCCTATCCCTGTGAGAGGTTCTTATATGTTTTACCCAAACTAGCTGGTGTAATTTAGTATATTGCCTCAACGATAACAATCCTGACTGTAATTGCCCTTTTCCTTCATCCTTTCATCACGGTAATTAAACTGTTTTAAGACACACATTTTTTTTTAAGTTACCAGTTTTCCCATGTCCATGTTTTAGTTACAATCAATTTTCTATTAATTTTTACAATGGTGCGGTGTGTATAATTCTACAGGAATATAAAGCTCTATCTTTAAGACTATGCAAGACTTTGTTTATTGTATTCACTTTCATTAGGTCCTTTGATGAGTGTACTGACCACGAAAAGCTGTAAAGAACAATGAACACCGACAAAAAAGGGAAGATAGGGTCTTAAAGGGAAATTCCTCTGACGAGCAGGTTTATCTATTGCACTGCCATGTTATTTAGCCCATTGTGTTTTTCTAATGCTAGCGATAACAGAAGAAAATGTAATGTGTCTATTAACAGTGGAAGATTCTATGGTTTATTTTAGTTTCATGAAGTAAATGGAAAAATAAATGGCATTTTCTGCTATTTTCCAGGAGTCTTAACTTTTTTTTTTGTGCCGAATATATACCGATCATACTTATCCCTTTCCATCAAGAACAACCAAACAGAAAGGCAGAAGCTTATGTTTCTCTCTGAAATCAACCTGGCAATTATCAAGAAGCAATTCTTTGATACTTCTGAATGGCTAAAGTAAAATGTCCAACTTTGACTTAGATGAGAAGAAAGCTGGAGTGTTCCACTTGTTTTGTTTAACAGTTGTGAGCCAAGTGCCACAAAAGGGCTTAGTGATTCCTCGTTCTGTATAGCTTTAGGCTACAGGACATGCCAGGATCTCCAGTAGGCTCTGAAATTCATAAATCACAATATATATGTGTGTTTCTTTCTAATAAGCTAATTTGCCATCTCATACAAGACAAAGGGACTTGGTGTCTACATCAACCAAGTAATTGTTATAACAAATAACTCCCCTCAGAATTCAATGGATGTTTATTTCTTATTCATTTAATGTCATTATATGTAGGGTTTCCCATAGATGTGCAGATTTTCTCCAGACATGAGGGATCAAGGCTTCGTTCATCCTAAGGTTCTGTCACCTCCTAGGGCTGCTAAGCCTTCTACATTCAGTCAAAGAGGCAGCAACTGTGATGAAGGCATACTCTATTCTTAATATTCCATTATGTATGTTACTACCACTGTCCTCTAGCAAGTATAGATACAAGATACTACTCGGAAGCATGAGGATTGGCAATGACAGAAGCTCAGTTGGGAAGCATGGATTTTTGGTGAACATTTCTCCCTTCCAAAGTGTTCAATTGAATATAAAAATTTGGGGGAACTCATAACATGCACTGAAGTCATTTTTCACTTAAAAGAAGATTCTCTCAGTACCAAAGATGCATCATGACTATGTTATTGAAGTATCCTTAAACATTCTATACTCTTTGAGGCTTTGGGAATATTCTTTAGTATAGCAAATAAATAGCCTACCAAAATGTTATTCAATATCCCAAAGATTTAATAAACTTTCCAAATATCTCAGATCCAGAGAAAACAGCCTATGTGTTGAAGTTTGATGGTGTAACATTTCTTTTATTTGTTTTCTGGTTGTTTTTTTTTGTATTGTTTTGTTTTTTGCTTTCATTTTGTTATATGTAGTATAGTATTTTCATTTTTATCTTTAAAAGATGCTGTGGGTTTGAACATTGTTTGTGAAACCTTCAATTCTCTAGAAGAAAAGTATAATAATTTTGAATTAATGAGCCAGGCAGTTCCCTCTATTGCCTGTCTGTTCTTTTTGGCTCCATAGGACCATGATGTGTCAAAGCTTGCAAGAAACTTGGACTCATTCCAACCCCAAACCCCTCATTTTACAGATGAGTAAACATGCTAGCTAACGTTATTGATTCTCCCTCTTCTCCAAATGAGTTTTCCCTTTGCTTTCCAATCTTTCGTCATTTCTTTTACCATTGTGGATGCCAAGGCATTACCTGAACTAGCTTCCCTATGACTCAGATACCCTTGTCCATGTTTACTCATGAAGTAAAAGGGCCTTTGTTATCCAAGCAATTTCCTAAGTAATGTGGCAGGCACTGTGTGTCTCATCTCAATGTTATTAATATAATAAAAAGAGATCTACTGATATTTCTATTTAACTCTTGGCATTGTTCTTCTTTGACAGATACTAATCAGTCAGTGTAAAATAAAGCATGCTCTCTTGCTCTCTCTGTGTCTCTTCAGGAACAGAGCTAGGAAAGAAATGCCCTACACAACATCCCTGCCTTCTTTGTGTAATTCCTGCCACCAGAAGCTGGAACTTTCATTTCATTCATCATAGAAGACTCATTTTCCCCTATCACTCTGCTCTCCAAATTCTCATTGACCTTCCAGTAAGAAAATCACAGAACCAAATTGCTTCTAAAAGCTAAAGAGACTCATAGAAGGGCAGTTCCACCAGGATATTTCTTTGTTCCATATTTTGCAAGGCTGGCTGTTCAGCATCTCACCTCCTCATTAGGATTTCCATCCCCTTATAACAGAGTCTATTTCATTAAATGCTTAGTCAGTCTACAAACACTCTTTCTCACAGTAGAGTCTCCTTAATCATTGGAAATGTAATACATCAATCACTAAGAGAATGGTAGATGCCCCTGTCTTCAGAAACCCTTCCCTGAGTTCCCCCATTCCCACACATACAAAAACTCAGGGACGATGCTCTTTCTTTGTATTTCCATAGCAGCTTTTATTTTTATCTGTCTGAACACGTATCATGGTCTATTTTGTTCTCTTTCACATTATGAAGGTGAAAAAGCACAGTACTTAGAGAAATATGTAATATTTTTAATACATATTGGTTAAATGAAACACCTGACATGATTTAGGTTAACATAATCGTGCAAATTAACATAGATTCCCAGTCCTCAGATGTGAAAAAGAATGAAGTAGGCAACAAAAATATTATTTTTAATTGAAAGAAACAATAAAGTTGTAATGAGATCAGTGGAGCGGATGGTAAATTTTTTAGGCTACTGATGATCACATACCCACAGGTACACCTGTAAGACCAGTATTCATTTATTCATTAAGTAATTATTGAGTGCCTACTGTTTGCTAAGGATTGTAAATAGGAAGAAGAATGTGC
The DNA here is from genome assembly GCA_963574575.1 of Galagoides demidoff. Classification (NCBI taxonomy): domain Eukaryota; kingdom Metazoa; phylum Chordata; class Mammalia; order Primates; family Galagidae; genus Galagoides; species Galagoides demidoff. Next base: position 23,151 of record CAUYQV010111834.1, read on the forward strand.
ACAATTTTGCTGATGAATAAAAACCAAGGGCAACTTTTAAGTTCTTTATCAATGGGCTTTTAAACATCTCCTCTCTACAGACTTTCCATGGTGTTCCCAGGGAGTTATTTGACTATTGGTTATTAAAGTATCAGTAATCAGTTATTGAAGTATTGAGGAACTCCTCAGTCTATATATTACTTCTTCTTCTTTTTTTTTTTTTTTTGTACAGACAGAGCCTCACTTTGTTGCCCTCGGTAGAGGGCCACGGCACCACAGCTCACAGCAACCTCCAACTCCTGGGCTTAGGCCTCAGCCTCCCAAGCAGCTGGAACTACAGGCACCCACCACAATGCCTGGCTATTTTTTTGTTGCAGTTTGGCCAGGGCCAGGTTTGAACCCGCTACCCTTGGTATATGGGGCCGGTGCTCTACCCACTGAGCCACAGGTGCCGCCCTCTGCGTACTCCTTTATAATAACAGGTTGCTAACATTAATCCAAGCCTTAATAGGTGCCAGTCTCCATGCTAATCACTTTGTATGGATCATCACATTCGATCCTCACAATAATCCATTTTGAGGATAAGTAGCTGGAGACACAGACAGACAAATTCATTTTGCCCAACGCCATCTAACTGCAGGACTGAGCTCTAAGTCTAGACAGTAAATCCTGCTGCTGAATCCTTACCCGTGGCTTCCAAACACTTCTCCTTTTCATAAAGGACAGTCATTCTCCATGTCATACCTCTGTGAAATCTGGCTTTGGGTCAAGCTTTAGCCCTTATACTTCCTGCTGACACCTCCTGTAGCAGTCTTTGTGGTCAGATGTTCTGATGTCTCCCACAACCCCACCACTAGATGCACAGAGATGCTTTGCACAGTACTAATCTCCTGCTCTGTATCTGAAAGGGGGTACAAACAATAATTTAAGATCCCTGCAGAAAAAAAGAACCAGATAGTTGCACAAAGCAGCCCAAGGTGAGAGTTTGGGCACACAGGGCCCACAGGAAGCCCATGAGACTGTGGTTCTCTTTAAGGCCTTATGGGGAATGGAAATAGGCCTCCTTGTTCTGAAGAAACAAAATCCCCAGTGGAGGGAGGATGCTTCACTTGACACACAGGCTCCCTTTCGACTGCAGACCATTGACTCTGGCAGGCTTCAGACAGAACTTTCTCCAGCTTGCCTCATCAAAGGGAAGCCTGCTACTGTGCACAGAGGCTTTGAGGCTTGAAGAGGAGAAAGAATATAAAGTGAGGAACTGATGGGTCTCAAAGGACTTCTCTCCCAACAAAAAGCAAAAGAATGCGAGTGTAAAAGGCCCATGATGTCTCTAACAGTACGTAAAAAATACAGGTTGCTAGTTTGTCATATCATAAACGTTTTCCCCACTGACTCTGAAGATATCATGAGCTGAACCAAATCTGAATTAAAAGAGGCTTCAAAGGAAGCTTAACAGTTGGTCACAAGGGGTAAATTTCCCTGTACTGCAAAAGGGAAGGCTCCCTGGAGGGTGCTAAGTGGTAGGGTCCCTTCAGTAGCTGAACACAGTAGAAAATCATAACTCTTCACAGGCCAGAGCTGGATACCACGGCCACCTTCACCAACTTGCTCAAAGTCGCAGTAAAACAAGAATACAAACCCCCAGCTGTCATCTCTGATGACGGATTTACTGACTTTGGATGGCCGCTTCTCTTTAATACTCTCCTCCCCCAGCCGGCGTGGGAATGACAGAGACACACACCACTGAGGTTCGGAAGACTCTTCCCACAGTGCTGAGTTTCTGAATAAAGTGTCACCTTCTCAGAGAGTGGGACACCTTTGAACAAGTGCACATTTGCAAACAAGCGAGAGGAGACGAGGCACCCCCACCTGTCTGCTTCTGTCCCAGCTGTCTATCAGCCCTGGCATGCTTCCAAGAGGACAGTTACATCCCCCAAAGGGAAGAGGAACGCCCACTCTGCTCTCACTAACTGAGGCTTTGCCCCCCCGCCCCCATTGGGGAAACTGTATGTATGTATTTAAAAAGCATTTCATTAGTGCTATGTGCCAGGTAGTATTCCAAATGCCTCACAACTACAAATTCACTACATCCGAGTAGCAATCCATTCTGCCAACAAGGAAACTGAGACCTAGGTAAGAAGTTTAGTGACCTGCCCTAAGTCAGATGGATGGTGAGTGGCACAGCCAGAACTCAACCCAGACTCCGGCTCTGGAGTCCAAGCTCCTCACCAACCTGCCACACTACATCTCTAGTAATTCTCTTACACCTGTGGGAACAAAATCCGCATCCCCTGTTACACAAGTTCTGCTTTAGGTATCACACGCCCAGCAGGGCTCATAAGTTATCAGGGCTTGAAGGTACAATCCCACAGCTGGCTCGAGATGACTGGGAAAGGAGGGGGCACGGAGGGAGGCGGAGGCCGCTGTGATCACTCTCCTTTCGGCGGCTAACTGGGCGGCTTCGTTTTCGTTTGCTATTTTTCCAGTTGCCATCAGGAAACCAGGAAGCTTCTGATTCATCTGTTCCTTGGGATGAAACCTGTTACATTCTTTGTCTGCAGGCACCCCTGGCTCTTTTATGTCCCCACTGGGTGTTACTTGGTCTCCCTACTTCTGAAATGTCTCTGGACGCTGTTTCATTATGTAAAGTCAGGCAGAAGACAGCCGGCTGCGTGCGTGAGGCGGTGATGAAGCTGGCACCGGGTCCGCGGTGTCTGTGGTGGTTTATTACTGCTGCCAGCAGAGGAGAGATCTGATCTTGGCAGATGCAGCCTGCCGTGAATCAATATTTTACAGGTAGTAGACTTTGAAGAGATGACATCAAGACAGAATCAAAAGGGAGGAGGGGGGAAGAGGGAGAGAGAGAGAGGAAAGGCGTGAGTAGGAGCAGAGAATTTATCCTGACATCTTTTGACAGTCCTCCCCACTAGGGTGAGGGGAACAAGCCGGCGAGGGGAGCTGAGGCTGATGCGGGGAGGACAGGCTCCTTGACAAAAGCCATTACTCCCCACTTGCCTTCCCCCACGTGCCTATTGCAAAAGGGGGAACACAGCCGTGCACCCTTTGGACCAAAGAAAGCCTGTTCTTAGGCAGCTACAGACACAACAGGAAAGAAACCTTCCCTTCCCAGGCTCACCAACTGGGAAACCGAGAAAGCGCTGAGAGGAGAGATGAATTCACCCTTCTGTGCCGGTCTCGGTCTGTGCTTTCCAGATGTCCTTGGGAGATCTCTGCAAAGCATACCAGGGCTTCCATCTGGGGGGAAAAAGCATAGGGTGGGTGAAAGGAGTTTGCCAGGGCCCACAGGATCCCAACAGACTGAGCGCGGGGAGACGCGCCCTGGCAGCCTGGTCGCCCCTCCTGCACACCTGCAGGCCTGGGACACCCGGTGAGGCTGGAGCATTGGAGTTCTGCTGAGGATACAAAGGAGCTGTATTTATTTGTGGCCTAGAATAGTAGTGGGAGCGTGGCTTCTCAAGGGATAAGAATTAATTAAACATCAATCAGACTTCTCTGCTGGACAAGGCACTTTCCTAAGACCAGAAAAAGACAAGGAGTGTGAGAGAGAAGCAGAAACTAATAACCTTCAATCCTTGCCTTCAAGGGGGAATTAGGATGCACACACATCTACTCTGATACCAGGTAGACTGACGAGGGCCCCGGACAAGGATCAACGGTGCACTATAGGAGTTCAAAAAGACAGAGGCCTCTGAGAGCCCAGAATTGTAGCCTTTTAAGATATAAAAGGAACCTCGGCTTAGGGATGAAGAAAGCTGACTTTGGGGTTTGATATGTGAGCCAGGACTAAGAAGAGTGGCTGGATCAAAGTCCGGCAAGATCGGGGTGGGGAGGGATTTCCACAAGAATGCGCAGGGAAGCAGAGGAAACTATTTAAGCCAGCATTTTCCAAAATTATTGAACACAGGACATGCAAGAGAGATATTACACGAAATAGCTTCTTGAAAAGTAAGTTTTGGAATTCCCAGCTTATGGGAAGATAAACACCAACAGAGTTCAAATTTCTAGTGAGAGAAAGTTGGGGGTAGAGGGAGAGGTGACCAATAACTAGTGCCTGTAGCGCTTAGAAAGAACTTTCTAAAAATCAGATCTGCCTGTTGTCCCAGTGCTGTGGGAGGCCAAGGCGGGTGGATCACCTGAGCTCAGAGGTTCAAGACCAGCATGAGACCAGCATGAGCCAGAGTGAGACCCCATCTCTACCAAAAAAAAAAAAAAAGCCGGGAGTTGTGGTAGGCGCCTGTAATCCCAGCTACTTGGGAGGCAAAGGGCAAGAGAATCACCAAAGGAAGAAAAAAATAATAATAATAAAAATCAGATCTGATCATTTCACGTCCCTGCATATGCTCTTAGGATGGAGCCCCATATTCTTCAGATAGTTGCCTCAGCCCTCTCTCTTATCATGTTGAGCTTGTCCATTTCCTCTGAGTTGCCACTGACTTGTGCTCTGGGAAGCATAAAGTACATTCTTTCTAGTGTCTTAGATTTTTCTGTCTAATTCCACAAATTCTTTAGGGTTCAGCTTAAAAAGAACCCCAAGTCAGGTTAAAGCCCTGTGCTCCAGAGGCACTTGCCTCTCCCCCCAAGCTCTCTCACGCAGTCCCAAGGGCAGCACTTGGGACCTAGCACAGCACCCCACATGCAGAAAGCCCAATAACAAGGGTAGAAGATGAGCCTTAACTCACCTCCTGGAGCCGGACTGCAGAGGGCCTGGACTACCTGGGACGGAGGCTAGCCATCCTCAGCAGGCAGTGAGGGGACATGGAGGAGTTGGGGGAGAGATGATAGGCTGAAGCTGTGTCATAAGATGACTTGGTGGCAGCATGCAGGCAGCAGAGAAGATGGCGGTAAGAAGACACATTGGGAGAACGTGGTAAGAGCCTGGCTGGAGGTCATGAGTCTGATCTAGCTGGTTGCTAAGGAACATGAACGGAAACAGAGGCTGGGAAAGAGAGTCAAATGGACTCTATAGGACTTTCTAAGGATGGGATATAGAAGGAAAAGGGAGATAAAATAGTCCCCAATTTGAGCCTAGATGAAGAAAAAAACAGTGATCCTGCTCAGAGTAGGAGTTGGATGTGAAAAGAAGGAACTGGGAAAGGGGGACAAAAGAGGTTCGTTTGGGATACATTGACTTTACCCTTCAGGTGCTGGGGAGACGTCCGCATGGATTTGGTCCTTCCTGGAATCCCATTACTCAGTCTCAACTGCTCCCTCTCCCTCCCCATGTCCTGCCATTGGCTCCCTCCTAATCCTCTTTCAACCTAGTCCTTCCCTCCTCCGACCACCTGACTACAGCTTTCATGCGAGCTTTATCACCCCTCTTCTGAATTCCACACATGCTGTCCTCACTGCCCACCCTTCCCCGAGCTTCCCACTCTCACCATCCTGTGTTCAACAAACAAATGCTCTTCCTAAACTAGCTTGCTTCCAGCCATGCTGTTCCCTGGTAAACGCAGATCAGAAAGTAGAGGGGAAGATGAAGAAACCATCTTAGAGAGAGAATGTTGTTACGCTGTTGGCATGGCTTACTAAAACCCTAGGAGGGGGCTGTGCTACAAGATACTTTGTTAGTCTAAATCATAGCTAAACACTCTCCTCACAGCATGCTCTAGTCTGTGTCTCACATTAAAGAAGACAAACTGTCCCCAGAAAGATGAGCCATCAGGTCCTGTTTAGAGTAATTTGCATCTTCCAGAACATCATCCCAATAGAAAGAATCTCTTACTGACATTCACTGAGGTTCAGCATCTGAAGAACATCCTTAACTCGACTGATAAAGCCTGGCTTAGATATGGATAGGGAAGGGAGGACAGATGCACGGTCAAATTTATTTCAAGGTGTTGTACTCTTCAAGCAAATAAACGTTCAGCCTAGACTTTTCTGGGAGGTGTTCTAATAAAGTAAAGAATAATAAAAAATTATTCTTGCCAATTGAGGATATTTAGGATTATTTGGTTTCCTTTCCCATAATGCCAATAGCAATAAATTGGGTTCATGCCATTCATTCTTTTCCCACAAGACAGTCCATTTCTTATTAGAGCATACAACAGGTTCTCACTGTGGCAAATTATCTGCTATCTTGAGAATAACTCCTTTTCCACCTTCTTCGTCACTAGTAGGTGGTCTGACCAGAGGTTGTCAGGCAAATTATCTCCATCCCATCTCCACCTTTCCTCATGCAGTGAGGGAAAGACGGAGCAACAGAAGCAAACTGCTTTAAGACATCTCAGCCACCGTGCTAACCAACTAGAGCCTCCATCAGCACTGAGGTTAGAAGCTTTGGCTTAGCTCTCCATGCTTGGCATAAGCCACCAGTATACATAAAAGGCAGTCTGTTGGGAATGTCACTTTGTGGTTTTATAGACACAGAAGATACATGGGTTTAAAATACTTGATTATAATATACTGGGCACGAAAGAGTGAATATTGCTCATTCTTATACGGCAAAACCCAGAAAATATAGTAACTGTGTGCAATATCAAATACTGAAAAACTAAGGTCACCACTCATCCCAGTTCACGTCTGTTTTCACAGAATAATTATTAATAGAGCCCACTTTCACTTTTCAAAGAAGCAACTATTCGGACAAGTATGTGCACGTACATAACCTGCGAAGTAAGATGACCAAAACAACTGGGCCTGTGACCCACTTGGTCCCATTGCCTCACTTCTATCAATCACACTCATAAAAGCTGCATGTGCTAACCAAATGCCACATAATCATAATTATGATTTCCATTGGGAAGTGACCATTGATTAAGAAATGGAGTTCTTTTTATTGGAAAAGTGTGGGGCTAGCCAGAGGTTAATGGGGACAAAAACAGGCTGGCCTAGAATCCTTGATAGATTAATACTAATTTGCATGGTGGAGGTTAAGTGCTGCCTGGGCTGCCAGAGGAAAAGCAAGTGTCTCAGAACGATTCTGGATAAACAGGAAGGTCAGAACAAGAACAAGGGCAACTGATGCTCCAGTCCAGCTCATGTTCTCCAGGATACAATGATCACCTTTCTGGGAGCCCAGCTCCTGAGCTCTTGACAACTCACCTTACAGGTAACCCTGGGAGGATTAACAGGAAGTCGTGAAACACACGCTTTTACCGCACAATTGACTTACAACCAGAGCGAGAGTCGAAATATCTAAGATGAGGTGTTGACTAATCAAACAGACACTAACCGTGAATAAGCCGTGGGACTGTACCGTGTGTCCCCACTGAGAATCCTTCCTGTCAGCAGAGCCTGACCAGGGCTGGTCCTGCCCACAGCCCCAGCTCCCTTCACTCAGCCCTCTGGCACTTTCCAACCCTTCAAATAAGTCAAACTTTTCTCTACATCTGAGCACTTTCCTGATTCCACAGCCTGGTCTGGTGTTCCTTTAGGTCCTGGAGCAACTGAGCCCTTCCCTTCTGCCAGGAATCAATGCAAAAGTCAGCACCTTACAGTCATCCTCCCCAATGACCCAATTTAAAAAACCATTTAAAGGACTCTCTGTCTTTGGGGCTGCTTCCACAACTTGGCAATTATGAATTGGGCTGCAATAATTCTGGTGCAAATGTCTTTGTTGTAAAATGATTTCTGTTCCTCTAGGTAGATACCTCGTAATGGAATTGCAGGATCAAATGGTAGTTCAACTTTTAGTTCCTTGAGAATTCTCCATACTTCTTTTTTTTTTTTTTTAAGAGACAGAATCTCACTTTGTCTCTCTCAGTAGAGTGCTGTGGCATCACAACTCACAGCAACTTCCAGCTCTTGGGTTTAGGCGATTCTCTTGCCTCAGCCTCCTGGGTAGCTGGGACTACAGGAGCCTACCACAATGCCTGGCTATTTTTTTGTGGCAGTTTGGCCAGGACCGGGTTAAAACCCACCACCCTCAGTATATGGGGCTGGCGCCCTACTCACTGAGCCCCAGGCACCACCCATTCTCCATACTTCTTTCAAAAACTGGTGTATTAGTTTGTTATCCCACCAGCAGTGTAGAAGTGTTCCCTTCTGTCCACATCCACACCAACGTCTGCAGTTCGGGGATTTTGTGATGTGGGCTAATCATACTGGAGTTAGGTGATATCTCAAAGTAATTTTGATCCGCATTTCTCTGATGATGAAAATGTGGTATACGTATACCATGGAATACTATTCAGCCTTAAAAAAATGGAGACTTTACATCTTTTATGTTCACCTGAATGGATTTGGAAAATATTCTTCTCAGTAAAGTATCTTAAGAATGGAAAATAAGTATCCAATGTATTCAATACTATTACGAAACCAATGTATAATCACTTACACATTCATACAAATGATAAAACACAAATATAATCCAGCAAGAAGGAGGGAAGAAGAGGGGGGGCCGGACAGAGGAGGGAGGGCATTTGGTGGGATCTTACCTAATGTGCACAAAGCAAGGGTACAACTAAGAGTAAATTATCAATGTCTTACCACAAAAAATAAGAAAGTGATGGTTATGTTAATCAGCTTGATTTAAGCATTCCACATTGTATATCAAATCATCACATTATACCCCATAAATGTATACACTTAGGATTTAATAAAAAATGAAATTAAAAAAATAAAGACCTCTTTGTCAAGTTCCCATTTATTTCTTCATTATATCCACAAGGTGAACTTTTTGTTTCCTTGGTCATTGTTTCTATCTTTCTCTACAATGTGCTCTGTGGGCACAGTTCTCTCATTCTTCATGGTCATTGCATCACTGTGGAACAGCACCTGATGCATAGTATCTGCTGAGTGAAGGGATGAATGAATCAATGAATGAATAAGTGAATGAATGGTGTCTACAGAGGAGTGGGAATAAAGATCCTCAAGGGAAGATCATTGTACCAAACTATAGTACTCCTTTATTAATGTCACCCTGGAGAAGCCAAAAAGACCTGAGCACATAAGACACAGCTAGGAAGGGCCTAGCACAGTGGCTTACACCTGTAACCCTAGCACTTTGGGAGACCAAGGCTGGATGACTGGTTGAAGCTAGGAATTGAAGACCAGTGTATGCAAGAGCAGGACCCTGTCTCTACAAAAAATAGAAAAAAATCAGCCAGCTCTGGTGGTGCACACCTATAGTCCCAGCTACTTGGGAGGCTGAGGCAGGAGGATCACTTGAGCCCAGGACTTTGAAGTACAGTGAGCTATGATCATGCCACTGCACTCCAGCTTAGGTGACAGAGCAAGACCCTGTCTCAAAAACAAAAACAAAAACAGAAAACAGCATCATCTTTCCCTCCAGGAAAATAGAAAAGAGAAAGAAAATAAGTAGAAAAGAAATAGCATAGATGAAGGACCTCATTTCTGGATATTCAGCTCAAGTTCAGGGCTGAGAAATGAAAGAATGGTCAACTTCTTCCCAAGATACTCTGACCATGGATTATAAATTACACAATGTCCCACACAGACTCATCCATAGTCCTGAACTTTCTATGTTTCCATTCATACAAGCACAGTAAGGTGCTAGGGAGAGAAAAGTTGAGTCAATTATCAAGGGATTCATGGAAAAGGGCTTAGTGAGTAAAGGAGCAGGGAGGGAAGAGGGACTTAGGAGGCTGGGAAGAAGAGAAAGGGCACTATCCTAAATGCATTAGGTCTGTGATGTATTCTGAACACTTGAGCTACTCCATCCATTCTCCACTCCACACTGCATGCACAGACATTGTCCCAATCTGAGGATGTGACTCTAGTTTTAGTAATCTCATTGGAAAAATGACGCTAGGGAATTACCTTCCCAAATACTGTGAAGAGTGAGCACTTTGCAGATGCAGAGGGATTAAAATACCATCAACAGCCTACAGATATATGAAAAAATGCTCACCATCCTTAATCATCAGAGAAATGCAAATCAAAACTAGATAGTTAGTTATCACCTAACTCCAGCAAGATTAGCCCATATCACAAAATCCCCAAACCAGAGATGTTGGCGTGGATGTGGAGAAAAGGGAACACTTCTACACTGCTGGTGGGAATGCAAATTAATTCGTTCCTTTTGGAGAGATATCTGGAGAACACTTAGAGAACTAGAAATAGACCTGCCATTTGATCCTGCAATTCCTTTATTAGGTATATACCCAGAAGACCAAAAATTGCATTACAACAAAGATATTTGTATCAGAATGTTTATTGTAGCCCAATTCATAATTGCTAGGTCATGGAAGAAGCCC
>CAUYQV010111837.1:0-19725 GCA_963574575.1 Galagoides demidoff
TCCCAGCTACTTGGGAGGCAGAGGCAGGAGACTCGCTTGAGCCCAGGAGTTGGAGGTTGCTATGAGCTGTGATGCCATGGCACTCTACCCAGGGGGATAGCTTGAGGCTCCGTCTCAAAAAAAAAAAAAAAAAAAGAAAGAGAAAGCTGGAGCAAGTTCTACCTACAATAAGGTAGAACACTTATAGATGTACATTGTACTTGCTTAATTAAAAGGATTTAGGTGAGACTTACTTTCTTATAGAAGAAGGACTATTACATAATATAGATTCTAGCTGCAGAAAATTGCACTGGAGAATGTACGTTTTAGTCTTTCACATTTATAACACAGTATGAAGTCTACACTTTATAAAGATATTGATTTTCTTCATGGCTTGAAAATATAGCACCAAAGACAATTCAAAACAAAAATCAGCCATATTTATGTGCTTGTGCAAGCAAAGAAACATCTCTAGATAAGTATCTTTCCTTGGTAATTTTGAGCAAGGTCAGTTATTTTAATTCAGAAATTATTTTATTTACCCTGTGAAAATTTTCTTCCTGCCTAGTTCCTACTGTGATTGTCATCTATTCAGTTTTCTTTTAGGTTAGTTATACTAATAGGAAAGCAAAATTTGGCAGGTGAGGCTGTTAGAGGATTCAATTTCCTTTTGGAATTTAACTCAAGAACTGGAGTTCTAGAGTATAATAATGACTAAAATTTTCATTTTCTTTTATCATTGACAAATGTATAATGGCTTTATTTTACAGTGACAAAGGAAAATTACAGTTCAGAAAGGGAAACTATAAATATTTCCATTGATAAAATTTTCTTAGATTTATAACTACATTCATCTGTATAACTGTTATTAAAATAAAATTAGAGTGGTGAAATAGACTTCTCGATGGCTTGTGGTAAGAACCTCAGAAAGCAGAGAATTTCAAATATTTTGGTGAGTCTGAGTTATGTTTTGATTGTTTCTCTAAGGCTGTAGTTTACAGGAATCTATGATGAAACAAGTTTTATACCCACAAATATGAAAGATTCTGAAGTAAATTTGACCTTCCATTTTTGACTAATTTGTACGTCTCCTTTGAAAGATCAGCCTTTGCCCTTGTGCTGGGTCTCATTCTCTGTCACTTGAACAGTTTTGTTTTGCCAAAACTTTGCCTCTCTTCCTTCATCAATTTCCCTTTCCCTACTAAATCATCCCCATCAGCTGTCACTAAGATGGAGAAGGATATGCAGCCTTCATCTCTCTGCAAAAAACAAATATAAACAACTATACACAAACTAAAAGTGCTGTGAATGTCCTCAAGGATGGCAAATTTAAGAATACATAGAAACACAAAGAAACAACACCCCCCCCCCAAAGAATATCCATTCACACAGAAAGAATCAGGGGTGAGATCAGCATACCTGAGACTCCAGGAGATGGCTAGGAACAAAGAAAAAAGTCAAAGGCCATGGCTATAAGCCATGTGGTGGGAAACATTGTGGCCTCCAGTGGCCTGTGCTGGTATCCACTGGTATCTTTGCCACTAAAGTAACCAACAGTCATTTTTGATAAGAACCCTAGAGAGGGAGACACAGGTACACAGCCTCACTCCTACAGAAGTAGCTGCTATTATACCATTTAGGAACCAGAGCTTCCACCTCTTTCAGTCTTGCACATGACCCTGGCCCTTGAGCTGTGGCTACTCTGTAAGTATCTGTACTTCAAACCCTAGACCTATGGTACACCGAACCCACCATGCCTGAGACACCAGAGCAATCATGATAGATAGCTTGACTGTGCCCTGGGCTCCAGAACCAAGGTCTCTGTGTACTTGCTCATGCTACAGACACCTACTCAGCCAGCATTCTCACTTTAAATCAGAAACTGGAAATGATTAATCTTAGTGAGGAAGGCTATCTTGCTTCCTTTTTTTTCTTTTCTCTTTTCTCTTCTTCTCTTTTCCTTTTTTATTTTCTTTTTTATTTCCTTTCCTTATTTCTTCTTTTCTTTTCTTTCCTGTCTTCTTTAATTTTCTTTCTTTCTTTCTTTCTTGACAGAGTCTCACTTTGTCACCCTTGTTAGAATGCTATGGTGTTATAGCTCACCGCAACCTCAAACTCCTGGGCTTAAGCAATTCTCTTGCCTCAGCCCCCCCAAGTAGCTGGGACTACAGGTGCCTCCACAATGCCCAACTATTTTTAGAGATGAGGTCTTGCTCTGGCTCAGGCTGGTCTTGAATCTGTGAGCTCAGGCAATCTACCCTCTTTGGCCTCCCAAGTGTTGGGATTATAGGCATGAGCCACCGTGCCTGGCCTTTAATTTTCTTTCTTTTTTGTCTTTTCTTTTTTCAAATGTGTACTGACCATTTGTATATCTTTTTTAGGGAAATGTTTATCCAAATTCTTATTCATTTAATAAATCAGATTATTTTGTTTTTGGCATTTGAGGGGCATGAGTTCTTTATTTATTCTGGATTTTAATCCCTTATCAGATATATGATTTCCAAATATTTCTCTCACTCCCAAGGTTGCCCTTTTAATCTGTTGATGGTATTCTTTGATTTACAAAAGTTTTTAATTTTTATGTAATGTAACTTATTTCTTTTTTCTTTTGTGCCTATGCTTTTGGTATCATATTTAAGAAATCATTATCAAATTCAATGTTATGAAGATTTTCCACCATGTTTTCTTCCAAGTGCTTTACTGTGGCACTGGCTTTAATTGTAGATACTATAAATTCATGAGTGTGTGTATGTGTGTGACAGAGAGAGTGAGCGCATGTTTGTACATGTATATATTTCTGTCCACTGAAAGAATATACAGAAATGACACCTCAGAGCAGTGTATATACTTAATACTAGAACTTAGTTTCCAAAAAACTTTACTAAAGAGGTACTGAGCCTTGGCTAAAAGGCCTATGATAGATTTGTGCAGGAAATGTAAATGGTGAGCCCAGGTCTTCTTATTTCAGAAGTAAGAATTCTCGAAGAATGACGGGCCTATAGGCAAAGAACAAAGGACTCAACTTGAAGAGGCTGCCACTCACCAAATATGTGATATTTGTGTATCTAAAAATATTTTAATGGTAATACACTATAAACATTAAATAAAACAAAGGTCCATGAGCCTATAAGCATGGAGGGAATGTAAACCAAAGTGACTAAGAAATATTTTATTTACCCCCCAAAAATCCAAAATAGAAGGAAAGAGAATTTGAAATTAATTATTTTTCAATTCATAATGTAAAAATTATTTCAGAAGAGTTTTAGCATTATGTATTAACATCTTTGCATGGTGAGCAAAATAGTTATAGAAAATAAACTCTTAATTGAAAATATTAAGCTTCACTTTATAATGAAGATATTCCATTGACACTGCCTCCTCAACAAAGTAATGAACATAATATCCCCACCCAACACACAACCAAAAGTTTTTCACATCTTGAGGTGATGCAATAAACACATGTCATCACCTTATTAGTATTCTCTCCACAAATGTTAGAATGAGAAAAAGAGTGTTACATTCTTTAAGATAACTCACCTGAACTCTTCCCAAATTCAATAACATGAAAAAATGGGGAAAAAATGAAGCTTGTTTAAGATCATAAGAAATTAAAAATGCATAACAACTAAATGCAGTAAATGATACTTTTTGGATCCTGGATCTGAGGAAAAAGATACTGATAAAAGACATTCGGGGGCACTAGAGAATTTTAAATATGGGATCGAATAGATGACATTATTGAATGTTAATTTCTTTTAATGTGATAATGATAAGGTATTGTATAAGAGGAGGTCATTGTTTTTAGGAACTAAATACTAAAATATATATTTAAAGGAGAAGTTTCATAATTTGTAAAACTTAGATGATTTAGCCAAAAAGGAAAAAGCAAAGTAAGAAAAATGTCAAGAGTAAACCAGTGTTGTGAGCTGTTCTTTTAAGTTTTCTGATATTTTCAAACTGACCTTTTCTGCAGGAAAAGAAAAAGCACAGACTAATACCAGCCATCACTCTGAGGTTCTAACCGTTAGGGTCTCTTTGAGAGCTTATGATAGTTACTTTACCCCTCTGTACTACTGTGGGATTTCTAAAATGAGGACAATAATGAAATCTACCTCTGCGGGATTTTGGCAGAGATATAATCCATGTAATAACATGAAAAACACACATAGCATTGCCTAGTACATGATAGGACCCCTCAGTAAAGGTCTATTCATATTTTTAGATTTGCCGAGGATATCATTACCACATTGGGGTTTCACTGGTTGATTTGGGGTAAAGAATATTAAAAGTTGGCACTCTGAACTTGGTCTTCAATGCCATAAATATGGGATCACTACCAATCTCACAACTAAAGAAAGAAAATATAACAGCACAGAATTGATTTTACATGTAAGTCTATAAATAAATTGCAGTGTCTCATATAAGATTGTCAGTGAAACTTTAAATCTTTTTCTAACTAGCCAGCTGAGTACTCCTCATAATCTTAAAATGAAATTTAATAATGCAAGTGGTGAAACCATCACCATTGCCTTCTCGGAATCTGTCAAGAACAGAAGGCTCTGTCAGCATCCGAAGAAACTACTTGCAGAAATGACCCCACTAGAGGCCTAGGAGCCAAAGGGTAATTAAAGTTGGGCTCTGAGCCACATGTGAAAAGTCTGTTTTATCTTTTTAATTAATGACAGCACTACTTCCCCGTCCTGCTGCGGTGTGGGACCGCAGCAAAATTAGTGGCACTATAAACCACATTAAGGCAAGTTTCCATCAGCAGCATGGCTAACACATAGTTAGTTTAACTTTATGAGGCAATAAATACAGACTATTACATTACTGAGTATCAACATCGACATTTTCACTGTACAGCAAGGAAGCAGTTCACAAAGCAGGTATTTACAACCTGCTTGGAATAGCTTCAGTCCCAAAGATGTTGATAATTGAGGGAGCTTCACATCATATACCACCTATTTTCTATGGCATGGGTCCTGGGCAATTTAAATTTATGTTGCATAAAATGTCTTCCATGCAAAATCAGCTTTCTCATTATTGAAGGGTAAGAGAGAGAGATTCTGGGGTATCTCTAAATATTTCATTTTCATTGCTTTTATTTGATTCAAAGCCATTCACATTAGTACAGAGAAAGGCTTCAGCATTATCTCAATGTGTGTTTTATATTTATCAGAAGATCCCTTTTGTTGTTTTTTGGTGTGTTGTTTACATTGGTTGGTTTTTGCCCCTCTTAACCATATTGCACTCAACTAATTCATGCAAAGCTGGATCATCCTCTCTCTCTCTATCAATAGAGTTTGCTCAAGCTCTTGGAGCTGTTTTTGAATTTCAAGCTTAACTAACATTTAAAATGTAATGCTTTGTTTAAAACAAAAACCTAGATTGGTATTATGTAAAGGGAAAAGAACCATGTATAGTTACTTGCACACAGTCAATTCATGCTTGTTTGGAAAATATGCATCTATTCCAATGAGACTGATGTACTAAGAAACGATTTAAGCATTACTTCATTTTCATTTGCTTGTATGCCATTTTATGAAGAGGAAGCACTAAACTAACACAGAGATGTCTCCCCAGCTGAACCAGGCTGCATAGGTGTATAATTCTCTCCCCTGTACATATCTCAGCCATCTACCAAATATCTCAATTTGCCATCCAGAAAGGGGTTGTATGTGTGCGTGTGTGTGTTTGCTTGGTTCAAGATGGAAAAAAAAAAAGTATAAATATTTATTTGAAGGACATAGTAAAGTTTAGACAGTAGTAAAAAAGAGGAATAAAGATTCAGAAAGATGACAGGATCTGAGCTCCAGATAACACAGGATAAATTAACCTTCCCTACGAGAAAGGCATTCCATTCATTGCAACAGGAAAGAGGGATGGGTAGAATCTAGAATGTTCTGTCAACTTGGTGAGAGAAAACGTAATAGTGTAGCTTGTTTTACATCTCTAACTATTATGGAATAGCAGTCAAGGTTGTCTGCAGAGTGTCAGGGATAAAAGGAGAGGTCAGAATTTTGAAGAGAGTAGAACAGGTCTACGGTAATCAGAGGCAGGATGTGCTGAGCTTGCTGTGTAATGTCTGGTCCTGACAGTGTATTCATGGTGATACCTATATGCTGGGTCTATCATCACTTTAAATGATATGTGCATTAAAACTTTTTATGTCATAAGTTACATTCATACTTATATGTAAGTTATACATTATATTTAAAGGCTGTATGTAATTTCATTAACTCCAAATTTATTTGGCAATTTGAGTCGTCCTCCTAATGAACATCCTGTATCTCCCCCTTTCTCAGTATGTTCTTCCTCATTTTCACATTATTTTATGCTGCTCTGTTTTCTCATTTGAATTTTAGACATTACTTGTTGTTTCTTAGAATGAAAAATCAGAATTTGGTTTTCTCACACATCACAAGTTCACACACACTCATCATTTACATACACAAACTTTTTAACATCAATATTTAGCATTTAAATGATTAATCTAATAAGATATTGCTTTTAGTAATATACATTGTGTACTATGATTGTGTTGTCCTTATTATTGTACTTTTTTGTTTGTTTTTGTAGTGAGAATAATGGCTCTAGTTCCAATTTTCCTACAGGACCTATTTCTCTCAACATGAGGTTGTCTCTATTTGCCCTCTTCCTCATCCTTTACTTTGTCCTCTCCTTTTTCTTTTCTTCTTGGAGATTTTACTTGTGGCAACCTCTGACACTCTGCTTTGTTCTACAGTGGTTGATATCGTCACCTGATTCATAATCAAAGATATGAGGCATCAGCATTCAGAAGATTTTCCTTTTTTTTTTTCCTATTTGTGAAAAGAATTTCTTCCAGAGAAAGGGTACATAAGAATAAAATAGTCTGAGTCCTTGCATATCCGAAAATTCTATCTTTGACTTGATTGATAGTTCATGGGGGAATTATGCCTCAGAAAGTGTTTTGTTTTAATACAAAACAAAAACTAATAAAGATATTAAAAAACAGAGATGCCATTCTGATTACTAATATTTTCCATGTGATCATTCCCTGCTTTCTTATTCTCTCTGGCAGATTGAGAATATTATTCTCACCTGGAAATTTTTTTTTGAAATTTCAAGTTCCTTGTCCTTGAAAAATATATATAAAATATGAAAATAATTGTGAATATATTGATACTTATTGGATTAAGGAGTAATAACAACTTAAAATGTGGAAATTTTCCATCTTAAATTCTTATGAAATTTTTTTGTATTAAATAATTTTTGAATAGTTTCCTGCTCCTAATTTTCTGTCTTTTTATAAGGAAAGTAATTACACACACACACACACACACATATGCACATAGACATTACCCTCCATACACATTTCCCATCTTTTTATCTTCTGCTTTTCGTGATCTTTTAAATTATGTCTTGCCGTCTTTAAGTACAATTTTTAATTTAGGTTCTTGAATCTTCCTGTTACCACTCTAAATACATTTCTCTTATCTTTTATTTTACTTTTGTCTTATCCATTTCTTTCAGATTTCTTCTTTTCTTTGTTATTGTTGTCTGTTGTTGTTTTGGTTTTTATCTTGAAAATTGGATGTTTTCCTCAGATACTTAGTAATCCTTAACTGTTTTTTATATTTGAGACCAAGGTCATAGAAAAATGGCTGGGATGTGTTTACTGAAGGTACTTAGGGAGAGACTGTTCAATGAATGGCAGAAATCTGATATAAATCATGTATTAAATAGATTTTAAGTTATCTTATTTTGCTCTACTTCAATTTTTCTTCCTCTATATCTATTTGATATTTACTTTTTTGATTAATTTACTACTTTTTAGCATTTAAATTCTCTGCCAACATTTTATTCTATACTTCTTTGTGTTATTTTTAGTGGCTGTTCAAAGGAGTACATTATATGTTCTTAACTTTTAACAGTGTAGTTAGATTTAATTTTGTACTACTTCTGTGTGAAATTTGAGAACAGTGTAATGTAAAGTATTATTGTATGTTTAAAACTCACACCATTAAGATAGGTTTTTTTTCCCTTAAATTTAGTAGTGTTTTATGGAAATTGAAGAAATAATCTTTTATACCTATATATACATTTACCATTTCTAGTGTTCTCCATTCCTTCCTGAAATCTGAGATTCCATTTGGTCTCCCTTTGACCTGAAGAATTTCATTTAGCCTTTTCTGGGATGCAGCCCCACAGATAACAACTTCTATTAGAATTTGTAAATTTGAAAATATCTTGCCTTGATTTTTTGAAGGTTAACTTTACTGAATATAAACATATAAACAATAAAGTATTGACATTATTCTTTCTTTCTCTTTCTGCTTCCATTCTCCCTCTGTCCTTCCTCCCTGTCTATTTTTCTTTATTTTTTTGTTCATTCTTATAATAGCAACTTTATAACTTCTTTCTTTCTGGTTTTTTGGGGTTTTTTTGGCATGGCTGGGTTTGAACCTGCCACCTCCAGTATATGGGGCCGGTGCCCTATTCCTTGAGCCACAGGCTTCGCCCCTATCACTTCTTTCTGGGAATTTAAACATAACATCTTGGCCCAAATTTTTTTTTCTTTTATTTTTCTTGATTGAGTTTATATTTCCTCCTGTTTAAAAATTGTATAATTACTTTGAATTGTATCCTGGATTTTGTGTAGAGATTATTTTCTCTATGTTTCTCTAAATATTTTTTGTGGTTTATTTTATTGTACTTATTTGTCTACTAATTTAGTTGACCTTAAATTCTAAATTTTGTCTCCCTTTTGGTAGGCGTCCGCTGAAGCTTCTCTTAGCCTGTTAGCCTTGTTAGACTGCTTCCTTCTATTCATATTAATTCTGAACTTTGCTTTTTATTTGTTCACAGTTTATAAGCAAAATATTGAGTTGTCTCTTTGTGACTATCTCCTTGCTATGTGGATTTACCATTTCCTAGTTTCTATGTTGCCTCAAATTCCATCCTCTGATTCTTCAACCAAAACGTTTTCAGTGTTCTCTGTGAATTTCGGCTGTTCTTGTGAGGTACTGATTGGAAAGTATCCTCTTTCAAAAAGGCATAAAACTGGAAAAATCATCCAGTATTATTTATTTCTTTAAATTGTCAAGTTTCCTGTAGTTTATTTTATGGTTTTGCTTACTTCTAGTACTTAGAAAGTTGATTTTTCAAAAATTTGACCAAAGTTTATAACTATTATCTAGAGGAACATTGATATAATATAACTGCTTTGCTATTACAAAATGCACCACATCAATCCAGTCCCTCAATCTCCAAATTTAAAAAATTATGTTTTAAGTATATAGGATCCTTGTTTTTCTATTGTTGAACTTTACTAAGGAGAACATTCTTCAATTCCATCCAGGTAAATACAAAATACGCAAACTCTTCATTTTTTATGGCTGAATAGTATTCATGGTATACATATACCATGGTTTCTTAATCCACATGACTTGACGGACACGTTCACGTATTTGTGACTATGAATTGAGCTCCTATAAACATTTGAGTATAAATGTCCTATGGTAAAATGATTTTTCCCCCCTTGGAGTGATACCTAGGATTAAGGAGCAAATGAGAGGTCTACTTTTAGCTCTTTTAGGATTCTCAATGGTTCTTTCCAAAAGGCAATATTAAGTTTGCATCCCCATCTATAGTCTGTAAGTATTTCCTTTTTTCCACACCTATGCCAGCATCTGAAGCTTTGGGACTCTGTGATGCTAGTAGAAACAAACATAGGCCCCACTAGGGGAAAAACAATTAAATTCAAGAAAGGGGAAGGAAGGAGAGGGACTTAGTAAGCTCCCACCTAATGGGTACAATGTGCCAGGGGTACATGGCACATCTCCTGGGTGAAGGACTCAAATGCACCTTGAACTTTTCCTAACAAACACAAACAATGTAACCTAATTGTACATACCCATTTATTAACATGAAATAAAAATAAATAAAAAGTAAAAAGAGCGCAGGCTTAAAAGCTAAAAAAAATTATGATTTAGTTCTTTATTTAGGTCATGACCACCCTTTCATATAATCTATTGGAAAGTTTTATCATCTGTCTCTAAAACATGCCTTTACTTTATTAATATTATCAGTATGTTCAGAGATAGGATGAGGAAGTGCCTTGCTATGTTACGCAGGCTGGATCCAAACTCCTGGGCTTAAGCAATCCTCCTACCTCAGCTTTCTGAGTAGCTAGGACTGGAGGAGTGACCTGTTGCACTCAGCTTATATTTACTTTGATAGCATTATTTTTCCTACATTTCCCCAGTCTACCATCATCTCTTTCTTTGACTGACACAGCAGCTTCTTAACTGGTCTTATTGCTTTCATTCTTTCCCCATTACAGTTTGATCATGTCTGTTAGGCAAAATGATCTTTTAAATCAAAAATCACAGTGCCTTTCTACTTATCCTAACATGAATTTGCCATTGCTGCACCTATGAAATCCAACATTTACACCACAGATTCCAAGTCTTTATAGAATCAGTCCCTATTCAGCTGCTTTATCTACATTATAGGTAAGGAAAAAGAACCACTGCTCTCCCTATTCATCTTTATATTCTTATGGGCGTATTTTTCTGTTTCTCACATTTAGCTACTTTATACCTGCCCCATAACCTGTGCTTTTCCTGTACATTCTGCCTAGAATATTCTTCCCCTAGATGCCTTCCCCACCCTATGTGGGTGACTGTATGATTCCTGTCTTTGAACTCACAGTAGATGTCCTGAACTCTTTGGGAAAGTACTATCCTCAGCTTACTTTTCTCTATTCCACTGTTCTGTTTTCTTCAAAGCAGAAACAAATTTCTGCCTTTGTTTATATATGTAAATATTTACAAGTTTGTGTTATCTGTCTTTTCACAACTGTATCACCATTATCTAAAACACAGCCTCAACACATGACAAGTATTTAAAATAGACTTAAAAGTTAATCATTAGTGCAAAATTGATGGTATGGTAATTCACAATTCTTATAAAATTGGGTGAAAAGGTTATTTTTTAATCTCTTTTTTATTAAATCATAGCTGTGTACATTGATGCATTAATAGGGTACAATATGCTGGTTTTATATACAATTTGAAATACATCAAACTGGTTAACATAGACTTCACCTCTCTTTCTTAATTATTGTGTTAAGATATTAATATTCTAAACTTAGTAGATTTAACACATACCCTTGTAAAAGGCACCATAGGCTTGGTCTGACCCATTATCCTCCCCCTCCTCCCCCTCCCTTTTCCCCTTCATCTTGGACTGTAGTTGGGTCATAGCTTTCATATGGAAGTGTGGGTGCTTATATATTGCCTTCATAGTAGAGCTGAGTACATTGGATACTTTTTCTCCTATTCTTGAGATACTTGCTAAGAAGAATATGTTCCAGCTCCATTCTTGTAAATGTAAACATAAAAGAGGTATAGTCTCCATCTTCTTTTAAGGCTGCATAATATTCCATGGTGTACATATACCACAATTTATTAATCCATTTGTGGGTTGATGGCACTTGGGCTTCTTCCATGACTTAACAATTATGAATTGGGCTGCAATAAACATTCTGGTGCAAATATCTTTGTTATAAAGTGATTTTTGGTCCTCTGGACATATACCTAGTGGAAGAATTGCAGGATCAAAAGAGCAGGTCTATTTTTAGATCCGTACATGATCTCCAAACTTCTTTCCAAAAGGAACATATTAGTTTCTATTCCCACCAGAAGTGCGGAAGTGTTCCCTTTTCTCCACATCCACACTGACATCTATAGTTTTGGGTTTTTGTGATGTGGGCTAATCTTACTGGAGTTAGATGATATCTCAAGTTGGTTTTGATTTGCATTTCTCTGATTAAGGATGATGAGCATTTTTTCATGTGTTTGTAGGCCATGCACCTGTCTTCTTCAGAGAAGTGTCTATTCAAATCTCTTGCCCACAATGAGATGGAATCACTTGTTCTTTTCTTGCTAATATGTTTGAGTTCTCTATGGATTCTGGTTATCAAATCTTTGTTAGAGACATAACCTGCAAATATTTTCTCCCTTTCTGAGGGCTGAATGCCATGTTCTTGGCTGTGCAGAAGCTTTTTAGTTTGATAAGGTCCCAGTAATGTATTTTTGGTGTTGCTTCAATTATCCCAGGGGGTCCTCCTCATAAAATATTCTCCCAGGGCAATTTCTTCAAGTGTTTTCCTTGCGCTCTCTTCTAGTGTTTTTATAGTTCCATGTCTTAAGTTTAAATTTTTTATCCAGTGAGAATCTATCTTTGTTAATGGTGAAAGATGTGGGTCCAGTTTCAGTCTTCTATAAGTTGCCAGCCAGTTCACCCAGCACCATTTGTTAAATAGGGAGTCTTTCCCCCACTGAATGTTTTTGATAGACTTATCAAAGATCAAATGATGAAAAGTAGTTGGGTTTATTTCTTGGTTCTCTATTCTGTACCACAGATCTACCTCTCTGTTTTTGTGCCAGTACCATGCTGTTTTAATCATTATAGATTTATCGTATAGTCTGAGGTCTGGTAGATGATTCCTCCTGATTTATTTTTATTTCTGAGTAATGTCTTGGCTATTTGAGGTTTTTTATGATTCCATATGAAATGAAGTATTATTTTTTCAAAGTCTTCTTCATAAGTATGACAGTGGAGCTTTAATAGGGATTTCATTAAAAATTGTATATTGCTTTGAGTAGTATGGACATTTTAAGTATGTTGATTCTTCCCAGCATACAAATGGTATGTTTTCCATTTGTTAACATCTTCAGCTATTTCTTTTCTCAGAGTTTCATAGTTCTCTTTTATAGAGATCTTTCACGTCCTTTGTTAGGTAAACTCCCAAATATTTCATCTTCTTTGGCACTATTTATAAAAGGAATAGAGTCTTTGACTATTTCTTCAGTCGAGGACTGAAATATTTCATCTTCTTTGGCACTACTGTAAAATGAATAGAGTCCTTGACTATTGTTGGTATATATAAAGGCTATTGATTTGTGAGTATTGATTTTGTGACCTGAGACATTGCTGTATTATTTGATTACTTCTATGAGTTTTGTAGTTGAGTCCCTGGTGTTTTTCAGATATACAATCATATCATCTGTGAAGAGTGAAAGTTTGATCTCCTCTGATTCTATTTGGATACCCTTGATCACCTTTTCTTGCCTGATTGTGATACCTAAGACTTCCATTACAATTTTAAAAAGCAGTGGAGACAGTGGGCAGCCTTGCCTGGTTCCTGATCTGAGTGCAAATGTTTCCAAGCTTACTCCATTCAATACAATGGGTTTTGCTGTAGATGACCTCTATCAGTTTAAGTAATATCCCTTCTATACCTATTTTCTTAAGTGTTCTGATCATAAAAGGATCCTGGTAATTATCAAAAGCTTTTTCTACATCGATTGAGAGAATCATGTGGTCTTTGTTTTTTGTTTGTTTCTTTGTTTATGTGATGTATTATATTTATAGATTTACCTATATTGAACCATTCCTTGAGACCCTGGGATAAAACCAACTTGGGCATGGTGTATAATTTGTTTGATGTGTTGCTGGATTCTGTTTGCTAGAATCTTATTATCTTATTAAATATTTTTGCATCTATATTCATTAAAGATATTGGTCTATAATTTTCTTTTCTTGTTTGGATATCAGGGTGATATTTGCTTCATAGAAAGTGTTGGCAAGTATTTCTTTTTCTATGCTTTGGAAAAGGTTAAGTAATATAGGTACTAGTTCCTCTTTAAAGTTTTGGTATAATTCTGATGGGAAGCCATTTGATTCCAGACTCTTCTTTTTTGGGAGATTTTGTATAGTTGATGCTATTTCAGTACTTGATGTAGGTCTGTTCAACATTTCCACTTTTTTCTGGCTTAGTCTAGGAGGGTGGCACACTTCCAAGTATTGGTTAATTCTTTCAGATTTTCATGTTCCTGAGAATAGAGTTTTTTTGTAGTATTCATTAAGAATTTTTTTGAATTTCTGAGGTGTTTGTTGGTATTTTGCCTTTATCATTTCTGATTGATGAAATTAGGGATTTTATTTTCTATTTCTGTTTAGCTACCCAAATGTTTATCAATTTTGTTAAACTTGTCAAGAAACCAACTTTCTTTTTATTTTTCTTTTTTTTTATTAAAACATAGCTGTGGTACATTAATGTAGTCACAGGGTACAGTACACCGGTTCTATATAAAATCTGAAACATTTTCATCAAACTGGTTAACATAGCCTTCATGTCATTTTCTTAGTTATTCTGTTAAGACATTTATATTCTACATTTAGAAAGATTCTTTTGAATAATTCTTTTGTTCTTAATTTCATTTAATTCTGCTCTAATTTTGGTTATTTCTTTTCTTCTGCTAGGTGTAGGGTTGCAATTGAGATGTCGCAATAAGTTGTTGACTTCATCTCTTTCCGTTCTCTTGAGGAAAGTTTGCAACTATAAATTTCCCTCTTAGGACTGCCTATGCAGTATCCCAGAGGTTCTAATAATTTGTGTATTCATTATCATTCTGTTCCAAAAATTTGGTAATTTCTTTCTTAATCTCCTCTATAACCTAGCTATCATTCAGCATAAGGTTATTTAATTTCCATGTCTTCGTATGATTATGCAGATTCTTATTATTGGTGACTTCAACTTTTATTCCATGACGATCTGAGAAATTACAAGGAATAATTTCTATTCTTTTAAATTTGCTGAGATTAGCCTTGTGACCTAAGATGGGATCAATTTTGAGGATGTTGCATGGCCTGATGAGAAAAATGTGTATTCAGTTTTGTTAGGATGAAATGTTCTGCAGATGTCTCTTAAATTAAATTGTTGTATGGTGAAGTTTAAGTCCAAAATTTCTTTGCTTAGTTTCTTATTGGAGGATCTATCCAACACCTTCAAAATCTTCGACTATTATGGTTCTGGAAGATAGCAAATTTTTCATGTCTGTTAGGTTCTCCCTTATAAATTGAGGAGCATTGTGGTTGGGTGCATAAATATTAATAATTGATACCTCAATATGTTGAGTGTTTCCCTTAACAAATATGAAGTGACCATATTTGTCTTATCTTACTTTTGTTGGTTTAAGGCCTAATGCAGTGGTTCTCAACCTTCCTAATGCTGTGACCCTATAATACAGGTTCTCATGTTGTGGTAACCCCCAACCATAAAATTATTTTCATTGCTAGTAGCAACAAAAGTAGTAGTAGCACTTGTCTTCATCTTTGAGTATTTGGAAATGTTCAAAAGCTTTGTCTTCAATGTCAGAGAGCCTTTCTTCTGCCTGCTCCATTCTATTACTGAGGGATTCTGTTGTATTTTTCAGGTCTTTGAGGGATGTAAATTCTTGCCTCAATTTTCAAAATCTTTGGTGATTTTTATCTTTGAATTCATTGGAATTTTTGAGACAACTTACAAATTACTCCTTGAACTTCCATTTACAACTTTACTTCAATTCTGTTAATCTTACTTGCCATCCAAATTCTGAACTCAATTTCTGACATCTTAGCCATTTGTTTATGAATGGGATCTTCTGTTGCATTGCCTTTGTTATATGTTGGGAGTTGATCTACTCTGATTATTCATGTTGCTAGAGTTTTTCCGCTCCTTCCACCCTATGGTTATTTTTCACTGTTTAGGTAGAGAAGCTGGTAAGGTGAAATTGAATTGTGGGCACCTGGAGTTGTAGTTAAACAGCCCTTTCTCAGAGTGCTGGGACTGGTGACTGTGGCTTTTCCTCTATGGCTTTACAAAGGTCCTGTTCAGTACTAAAGCCTGAGACTCTGGGGACCCACTTGGTATGATGGGACTAGTTGGCTCTGTCCTGTATTCAGCTAGACTCTGACAAATCCTAGTGAATCAGTGACTTTGGGTTCAAATCTTGGCTGTGGAGGAATACAAGCAACTAAGACACCCCGCCCCCCCCAACAGGTAACAACTGGAAGAAGAGAATTAAACCCTCCCACTATAACAGAACCAGGTTTTAACCTTGGAAAGTCCTCTGGTGATCAGCCCAGATCAAGCATTCCAAATCAATTGTCCCAGTCAGCACAAATGCAGGTCAAGCGGGAGAGTTCCAAAGGTCTGCAGCAACTGAACAACAGGGGTCCACTGGCAGCTCAAGTGTGAATCACTCTGGTGCTCTGTGGAGTCAGAAAGGTCCGCCCAGCAAAAGAATTATTCCAGGGGGGCTGGTGCCTCTTTCTCCACCTTGCACCTCTGTCACACCCAGTCACTGGTAACCCCACAGGGTTGTGGCCCAGCTCTCTCTAATACTCAAATACACTAGGGATTTGCACCTGAGTCAAAAGGGAGTCAATGCCTCCCCAACCAGGCCTTCTCACTATGCAACCTGAAGGCAGGAGGAGTTCAGGCCTAATTCCCTCCAGTGTTCATTGGAAACTGGGCCGTTTTCCTCCTGTGTGGGGGGTGACAGCTGGGGATTACTGTGGCAGAGTGTGGTTTTCTCCCTCTGAGGCCACACATTTGCCTTGGCCACGCTCCACCTCTGGAACCCCCATGGGGCAAGGTCAGGTGCCCTCCATGTTCTACAGCATTGGGGAGGTATCTCTCCCAAATTTGACCCCAGTAGGAGGGTCTATGGAGCTGCCACAGTTAGGAGTGATGCTGCCAATCTGGGGTGTCACTGTGGGACTGGTCACAGGAGTGGTCAGGTGCCAGTGGGTGGTGCCACCTTTGCCACCAAGTGGGGGCACAGGAGAGGGTTGGTGCTGGTGGGTGGCACCCCCCATTGTGCACATGGGTCACAGGAGCAGGCTGCCTCAGTCCCTGGTTGCGGGGAGGGTCCTGGGCTATGCACTTTCCAGCATGGGGCAAATCTCTCTCCCCTTGTGACTCCCTGCTTCCACTAGAGTTATAGTTTCAGTGCAGCTGCCCCATAACCTATGAGATGCCCCGCCCTAGCAAAAATCCACCAGACACTCTGGATTCTGCAGGGTGTAGTTTTCCAGACTGCCAGGAGTGGAGAGTTGGGTGGATTGGGAGTTCAGGAAGGCAGGGAAAATATTTGTTCAACTTTTATCCTGGGCAAGAGACTGCCTAGGCTTGCAGCAGTATCTCTCTGGGGAAGAAGTCCCAACCTTCAGCTACTCTCTCCCCTGTGGTATAACAAGACGTCTTCTGTTCACTACTCACTCACAGATACAACACAGCAAGCCACATTTGTGGTGTGGGGTGGGAGGATTCTCATCCTCTTTGGGATAGGTTTTGTACCTGAAATTTGCTTCCTTGGAGTCCCAGCTTGCCTCAACAGGGGTCATGCAAACCCATCAATCTTCTCTCTCAGCTCAGCTCCCATTCTTCAGCTTTATTGGGTTCATTCTGGGCATTAGTTCTCCCTCTGGACAGGAGCTTCTGCTGATAGCTGACTTCAGTTGGCCTTCTTGCCTCCTCTCTCCTAAAAGGTTATTCATTATTTTGATAATTTGCATTGTTCCCAATCATACATTTTTCAAGGGATATAACTATAAATATTGTAGTATGCTTTGTACCTTTAATTATGTTATATTTTCCTGGGAAAATGTGTTAAAAAATTCTTCCAACTTGATAGAAGAAACCCATATTAAAATGATCAAATCTAGATTTTCTATTCATAGCATATGTCTGGAAGTTTTTCTTAATCATTTTACTATCTTTTTATTAATGAGTAGAATTTAAGATTTAAATATTCATATATTAAATGGAGTAATAATAGTCTATTCACATATATCTTCATTTGATAATTAGAAATGTCCCTAGAAATTGATATAGCAGGTTCTACTTGTTTGAAGTCAATTCTAAAGCCAAAAGAATGCAAGAAATATAATATCATGGCTATTACTGTTCTCCAACAATTAATAGAAGATATATAAATAGTTACTGCTTCATAAATAAGCAAAAACTATTTCAATGAAATTGCAATCATCTTAGCATTTCTCCTTGAGAAGATCATGAGAGAATATATTCCATAGGGTAATTAAATTAAGAAAAAATTCAGACAGACAGAGCATATATCCTTTTCTAAATAGAAAAATATATGCATAATTGACTTACTTATTTTCTAGTATTCTAAAGCAAATCATTGATGTTTAAGATATTGTTTCTGATTCATATAGGCTAGTATATTCCTAAGATTTGTCTACTCAGACATTAAAATGCACTGGCAAGTGCTTTATAACATTTTTCTTGGCAAAACTCTCCTATTTCTGAATATGTTAATATAAATGTATTTAAATTTCTTCCTTGGTGATTTCAGGCTGATAAACATACATATCAAATACATATATTTTTGCAAGACAAAAAAAAAAAAACAGTCATACTTGTGCTTTCTCAGTAGGATTCCTTCGTCTTGGAAGTATTTCCTTCACATAATTTTCCTCTTATACTGGTAGAGAAACTTACTTTGCCTGATTTTTTTTAATTCCAGTGTTGCTTTTCTTTACTTTTAGAAAAACTCAGTGCTGAGAGAGAAACTCAGTCTAATGGCAGTTTGACAGCTTTTTCTCCTGGTGATAAAATGAAATTGATCAAATGTACATTAAAGCTTTTAGACTCTGAAACATTCAGTAACCTAGGGATTTCTGCTTAAATAGTATACAATTTATGAAACTACTCCATCTATAGCTGGGTTACTCATGCTAAATCTCCAGTATACCTGGATCATATTGCATTTCTCCTTATTTTTATATTTACATTTTTCCAAAATGGCTTATCATGCCTCTGATGTGAGGTTCCTAGCTCTTGAGAATTTGATGTTTTTACTTTAATGTGAAGATGCCACAAGGACTGAAGACAAGATTTTCTAACTTAAAAATCAAATGACTTGATTCCACATAATAGTACTTTAACTCTCAGATACTTTCTCTTAAACTTCACTAGAGATACGATCATTACCCACAGAGATTACAGGTAAGGAAAAACAACACCTGAGTTATATCTGGTGATTTGCATTTGGCAATATTATAGGATAGTATAAGTTTACTTCACCATTTATAAATATTTTACTTTCATTCATTTAAACCCTCCACCTTTACTGTAATTATGCCATTACCATTTTATAAAAATAAAAAGCAAGTGAGAACAAGGTTAGATAGAAACAACATTTGTATCATTAAATATGCAAAATCACTTTTTCACAATGCAATATTTCTGAACTTTTTATGTGAACAATGTATTATTTGTGTGAAGGAATAATTGTATGTGGAATTTTACAGTGTATATTTATAACTTACATTTCTCATAAACATAGCCTCTGAAATAGATAATGGGAAGTCTATTACTTGTGACAATTTCCTCCATTCATGGTCACCTTAGTATTTTTTCTTCCTATTATTGCTGATAAATCACCATATTAACAAAATTGTCTACCTTATGATGATAAAATTATGGCATTATATCAGCAGATAATAAAGAAATGGTTCTATTAGTAAAAATATGTCTTTACAAATTGAATTCCTTTATTATCTACTGTAGAAAGGATCTATTACATAAAAACATAGCAAA
Source organism: Galagoides demidoff (assembly GCA_963574575.1). Lineage (NCBI taxonomy): Eukaryota > Metazoa > Chordata > Mammalia > Primates > Galagidae > Galagoides > Galagoides demidoff. The sequence continues at coordinate 19,424 of CAUYQV010111837.1, forward strand.
GTACTTCTAAATTTAATGATGTTCTTTACTGGTGTTTAACTGAGTGATTATTTCCATCACAAGAGTAATCATAATCTCCCTTTTGTATTTATAACTTTATAGTGCCACTGTTTGTACACAGTGAAGATTATACATCAATTCTCACACCATCCAAAAAACAAATGTTGTTCTTTTTTTTTTTTTTTTTTTTTTTTTTTTATAAACAATATATATTTAAATTCCCAAAAGAGAAAAATTTATGAACAAAAAAAAAAAAAAAAATTAAAATAAATTTCCATTTGGTCCAAAGAGAGAAAATTTAA